>VOMN01093323.1:0-12139 GCA_014899125.1 Orchestia grillus
GTCTTGGCATGAGGAAGAGTCTTGGCATGAGGAAGGGTCTTGGCATGAGAGGAGGTCTTGGCATGAGCAGAGTCATAGTACGAATATGGTAATTGTACGACTTGCGACTCGTATTCACTCCCTGTAATCGATCAGTTGCTGAAGTTGCGTGATTGTATAAGTTATAATGAACACACGAAGGGGCTAACTCTGAAAGAATGCAAATTCATCAACGGCACAAAAATGTTTTAATTACGACTTACATGAGAAACAAAATCAAGTTCAGTTATAAGAAATTTCTCCATATAAAAGGTGTTTCGCGTCACGAACTGCTGGTTTTTGGGGAAATTTCAGGAAGCTAATTGTTTGAGAGCAAAGAAAAAACAAATACGTGCGTATTGAAATAAAAACAAAATAATAAAGCCTACACGAACTTTAGGGTTGTAAGTTAGCTGTCACTGTCAGCCGAGCGAAAATACCCCTCGCACTTATTGGCCATTACGCATTGAAGTTTTCCGTTATTTTTTACTCCTCTTCATCCGCTACGAAAAATTTTCTCAGTTGCTTCATTCATCGTCGAGGTCGAATTCACGCAATGCGATATTGGCCAGCGAGAGCCAATCGTTGTCCAATCAGAGTGAGATTTACGAGGTCTAGTCAAGGACGCCCAATTGATCATTGCGGGTTGCTGCCAATATCCTGTCTCAGGGTCATAGGGAATAAGACACCATTATTATGTATCATCACATTAGCCAAGTAAATAATGGAGTGCAAAGGTAGTAAGGGATGGTGGATCTTTTACATGTATCATTGGAACAATGCTGTGGTTCATCAATAAATTACACTTAAGAAAGTTATTAATTACTGTAGTAAAAACAGTTACAGAAAACAGTAAAAACAAATTATCCGATATCTGCGTTTTAGATTTAAAGAACACGGATGTGGAAATTAATTTATCTTAGAAAAAATGACAATTCGATTACTAGGGGCACATGAGAGGTTTATCCCTCAAATTTTGGGTCTTCCGAATGATAAGGCAAAGTTCACCATAAAAATGATCATGCGATCTAATAGGGCGATTCGAGAGGCTTCTCCCTGAATCACACTATGGGTCCTCCGGGGGTAAGGCAATTCTAACCATAGATAAAACGTTGAACTAGGACGACATGAGACGCTTCTCTCTCAATCACACTTCAGGTCTGTGAGGAGGTAAGGCAACGACGCACTGAAGAACCAAGTTTACATTGGCGCAACATTTGAAGACAAACGAAATCAGAAGTCTGCCAGACATGACCGTAGCGAAACAAGCCGCAGCGATGTTAAGAGAAAGAATCTGAGCGCGAAGCCTACAACAAAAGATACACACACATCAATTCCTTCAACATATTTTTCCACCATAATTTTCACATGCATTTTACTCAAGTTCAGTGACAATTCCTCATGTCTACCGTGAGTACAAGTACATCTTCGCCGCGATCACCAGTCGGCGCTCATTGACCTGCCTAAGCGCAACCGCGACCGATGGACGCCCTAAGGCTAATTTCAAGGGAATCTCTGAGTAGCTTTAAATAATTTTTAATCCTTTGCCGTTTCATGTAACAAACATGAAGAACTCCGCATTTTTAAATTGATAAAAATTTAACGGAAAAATCTAGCAGACGAATTTCATGAACTTATAGTTATTTCGATGAGTTGAATGGAAATGACCGCCTGCTGGAATAAGCGAGTGATTTTAGCGACGATAGCTACCCGGACTGCCGCTTGAGAAAGTTCAGATCTCAAATTCTAGAACACGAAGGAAAAAATAATACAGATGAAAAAAAACGAGATAGACAAATTCAAACCCGGCCAGACAGGTACGCGTGACGAAGAAACGTCTTATTTAAAAGTAATAACCGCTACGTCCCTCATTGAGAAAAACTTAAAAAGTTTCAAAGTTTCTAACGAATAATTAGAAACTTCAACGAACTAGGGATTCTTAAAACTTTCAGCACGCAAACATTCTTTAGTCGTAATACTTTAGCTTAATAACAGGATGTACGAGCTGATGGTGCCAGAGCTCGCTGCTACCGCCTGGAGGCAGCTGTTTCGAAAATGGTCGTTTTGAATATGAAAATATCGAGTCAGAAAAGAATTACCTAAAGCTTTGAAAATATTAGTCGCTGAACCACATCAAAAAATGCGACATGTTCATCAATACGACTTTAATTCCTACTCTCTGGATATTTGTTTTCTGTAGTTTCTGCATGTGTTTACATATACAGAACAGTAGAAGTAATAAATATCTGATACTTGATCAAAAGTTTATTAACCGCAGTCATACAACCGTAAAGCAACTGAATATTGAATATCAAATTTATTTTTTGCCCACCGAATATTAAATTGACATCAGAATGCACAAATAATAAAACATTGCCATGGTTAAGACCAAAATGGCAAATGAACATTTCAAAAAATGTCCGATACATCTATGAAAAGCAGTTAGCATTACGTGATATTTTCGCTAGTACAGCTTCCAACCAATTGGGATATTTACTCATAAGATTCTTACAAATATTTGTAGGTACCATATTCTTTTAAATCTGTTAGACTTCTTGGGTCCCTTTCCCGAATCCTAAGTGTCAAATCCCGCCTAGGCAACTTCCCCGTCGCCTGTAATCTGTACGAGATTATCATCCAGAATCCAGCGATACATGCGAGCATTTATTTTCCCCTCGATAATATGGAGTTTAACAGGGACCACAGAGGAGGAGCAGTCCCGTACCATTATTCCACCAAACTGCACTGCTACGACCGTGTTCGCAGGATCATACGCCGAATATTACGCTTCTAAACGTAGCCAACACTATTTCGCCTACATAAATCGCTAAAATAACTCCATCTTTGAGTTATTAAGGGATTCGTGTTCCATTGAACTACGCTTTCTCTAACTAGAGAAACAAAATTTCTCTTTTGCTTTGTTACTGGGTTTTTTAACCAGAACTTTCTCATTCTTTGAAACTCAATAACATAAAAAATGGTTAATGATGGAACTTTGCTTCTGTCGACTTGTTAGTGAATTTTCGAAATTTTCTCACTTCGATACAACACTTGCAATAAGTACAATACAAGCGTACTAGAAAAGCAAAGTTTCGTAAAAATAAAGGGTATTTCCTGTAGCTTTGCACCAAGAGGAGTCAGGAAATAGCACTGAATTGCCAGGACTGACAACCAAGATACGTGACGTCATCGGAGACTGGAGTTCTGCGTGGTCTTGCGTTTGCAAAACATGCTGCGAGGTGCGAGCGTAAAGGGCCCTTCACACGATCAGTCAAAGTCTGAAGACACTTTCGGAAGACGCCCAAATATGGGCATCAAATGCTAATTTCGCTCTCAATGCCTAAATTTGGGTATCTGCCGTACTGTCTTCAGACTTTGGCTGATCGTGTTAAGGGTGCTTTGGGTTTGGGGTTCTCGCGACACGAGTTGCAGGAAATTTTCATGCCCATAACAGAACATTTCCGAGTGGACCGCTCGCTAAAAGACTGCAATGAAAAATGTACTAAGATAAAATCGTTATAACTGAGAATAATTGGGGCTAATCACCTAGAAAAAAGTTAGATTATTAGTACGTTAACACTGACTGCGACGTGCGCCATTTTGGTACACGCGGTCATCTAACCTAACGTAATGAAAGCACTAACATGTATAAACATAAATTTTCAGTTTTTCATCAAATTCGTGTTCATTACTCGAATAAGCTAGTTGGGATTAGGGGAGAATGAATAGGATAACCAAATTTGTGACTGTAAAATCCTTGATTCTTACATTCACAACGGATATATTTGACGACATGAAATTTTACCTGTATGGAGAAATTGCGGCCAACGTGTTAATTGTTCCAGAAGCTCGAGACTTTGATGAATCATAGGTTCTCGCTGGATAGTTTCTCTCTCTCCATCACATGCATGATTTGCTGCAATGTCGCGCCAGAACCGCTCACACTGCAGCGTACGCTGTACAGCTTCCACGCACAGCGTGCACTAAACAGTCATTCATGACTGATGACACACATTTGGACATATTTCTCTAATCACGGAAATCATTTTGTTTTACACTCTCTCAAAGAGATTCAGTCATAGTTTCTACCTCATATTGTTGGAGGAATAAATGGATTTAAGAGCACAAATAGGATAAATGCAAAATACGCCCATTACGATTCCTCGTAACGTCGTGGCGCAGACGATGCAGGGCATTAAGGGAAGCTTTATTGCTGCCCCGAGAGACTGCTTACAAAATTCCAGCAAGAGAGCTTGACGAAACGAAAACATTCAAACGAAACGTTTTGACCAACAGGAGAAACACAAACAACAGACGAGTGTCTCGAGAAGGAAGTCTCGCATCCCAACTTCACGTCTTCGTATTTTCTACGCTGGCGTTTCATGGGTGACATCGCGGAGAAGATGAGGTCTTAATCTCAGGGATGATTCGAATCAGCGTGTTTGTGAGTACACGAGACGCATGAAAGCTGCATCCCCTTTGAGCTGCTAATGTCCAAACTGGCGCTCTGTGCCTGCCTAAGAGGAGTAAGCAGCAGGACAATGGAGATCACAACGACACTTCAAATCTCGTGTAAAACGCACCCGAGACGCAGGTTTAAATAACTCTTGATGCTCATTTTTGTGCCCCATTTTCCTCTTCTCAGTGTATCGCAGCTTCTAGCAATTACAATGCGTAACGTGATTCGTGCTCCGGGCAATTGAGACTTATTTTCTATTGTTATTATTAGGTTTAGTTGATGCTCGCACCAACGAACTATGAAACGTGGAGAAGGGAGGGGGAGAAGGGTTACGGTCGCATCGTCAACATACGAATAAGTAGAAGTTGCCCAATGATGACGTATCTATAGGCAACATCGTAAAGAATTTAAAAAAAATTCCAAGCACTTGCCTGCCCAAAAGAGATCGAAGAGTAATTTTTGGAATCGCACTCTGAGATGGACCACGTTGGGCACATTGAGGTTCCCCAAATGTTCTGAAGTCCGTTGCAACGAGGTCCGCTGATGCGAGCGGCAACTTCAGTTAGTTTTAGGGTCCCTAGCAGCAGCATCAGAGGCGATCTCAAGGGAGCGAAGTTAAGAGACCATTTTAGAAGAACTGTAGGGAACATGAAATCTCTGCACGCTGGACGGAAACTCGTCCGGTCAGACGGAAACTCGTCCAGTCAGACGGAAACTCGTCCAGTCAGACGGAANAACTCGTCCAGTCGGACGGAAACTCGTCCAGTCGGACGGAAACTCTTCCAGTCGGATAGAAACTTGTCCAGCCTATTGGAAAGTTTAGTAGTGATAACAACATTATGGATCATAACAATTTATGTTTGACACATTTTCTTTTATTCTCAATGAAATATTAGGATTAAATCACGATGCTCTGAGCCATATATACTATAAAATCTCAGAATTCCACTTTACAAAAATTCTACATACGATTATATCTCAAAAACCTCAGAATTTTAAAACGCTTTGCCACTGAGCCCCGAATGTCACCTGGAACAATCAACCTGAGCAGCAAAAAGTTTGTAAATAGTACCGGCTTTTACCCCCATTCCCCGTGGACCTATTCACGACCGCATACTGACTTCTGCAGGTTCGTGCACAAATATTTATGGTTTGTGAACGGCGTTGTTGGGATCCGGGCTTCCTTCCGAGCGCAACTTCGAAGGCCGCCCGCGCGAGGGGCACACACAGCCGACCTGAGCTGCAGCAGCAGGGTCGTGCAAATAAACAAAAAAGAGGGAAAAAAGAAAAAAATAAAGAATTTAAGGGGGGAAGAAGGACACCCCAAAAGAAAAAAAAATCGGATGTTAGCGATCGGGTTGTCTATCAGAATAAATATAATTTTCAACCTACACATTGTAATCAAGAGAAACTGTAATGGGACCGTCCAGTTTGTGATTTTTTTCTCATCCGACGTTTAGATTAGATTATTTGTTTGCTTAAAGCCCCCTATTTACATGAAATGCACTCTAATTGAGCGAAAAAAAGTCATTCAGTATCGACTTAAGAAAACCCGTTAGTAATCCATAGTTAATCCTTAAATAATCGTGAACAATTCCTCAACAATGAACGATGAGAATGTTACGTCCAGCTTCGCAAGAGCAGATGGAGGCCAAATGCGCCCCGTAACCTGAGCAGCGCAGGACCCGCGCAGCTGATGATGCAAAAACCTGGAGTATGAGCGGCGGCGCAAGTCCTGCTACTCCCGAAATGGTGACCATCAGGCTGAAGAGAGGGGGCTGCGTTTTACGGTACGACGCTTAGGGAGAGTGCGTCTTACTGCCGCGCCATCATGATGTGGCAATTGTTGCTGATGTGGCTGCTGCCATCATGTGGCAGTTATTGCTGATGTGGCTGCTGCCATCATGTGTCAGTTGTTGCTGATGTGGCTGCTGCCATCACGTGGCAGTTGTTGCTGATGTGGCTGCTGCCATCAAGTGGTGTAGGTGTGGCACTTGTAGCTGATTTTCCTGCTGCTATCATTTTGAAGCTGCTACTCATTTTCCTGCTGCTTTGTTGATACTGATACTACTGAGTTGCATTAAAAAATTCTGTAAATAGTTAGTCATAGTCAAGGTTTAAAGTTCCCTATCCTCATGAAGTGTCATTCGAAGAGAGCGAAAAATAGGAACTATTTAATATGGACTACTGAAAACGGAGAATTTATGACCAAAGGATGTTTTCCCACATATAATTTCATGCGCATAAAAACGCAAGCAAAGAATGAAGATGTAGAATAAAACAAGAAATAGACAGTGAAGAAAGTGTGAAAATTGAAAGAAAGAAAGGCGGTGTGAAAACAGAAGTGCTGAAAGCTCAGCTAAAGGTGAGGCAACCTAACCTTGTCTCATCACATAGGATAGGCAAACCCAACTAACGTAATCCAATAGCCCATGTCCTATCATATGGCTCCCGAGGAGAAATTTTTTATTTATTAACTAATATTGCTACTGGTGATGTCTCAGCTGACACCGATGTGGCTGCTGCTCATCCTACTTCTATCGCAGTCACCCAAGAACCTGTGCGCCTTGTGATGTAAAACGTCTCATTTTCGACCGACGGCACACGAAAGAAACTAAGCATATAAAAATGTAAAATTTCGAAGTACGTATTATTATCGCGATAGAACACAAACCCTTTAAATACAGGATGTAATTAGCGCACCTAAACTTAAGGGTTACCACATTCAGTGGAGACGTCGAGATCCAACTTGCTTTTGACAACCGATTACAAGGCTTTAAAATAGAAGCTCAATAGCGTGCTTGGCGTATTCGCTCTCGCTTGACGCTTGAGTGTATCACGGGTACTTCCTTGCGTTTAGGTATCGTGACACAGAGTTATGTTCCATTGCTGTCATCAGCATCCGTCACTGGCGCACAGGTGTGGCATTGTCCTTTCATGCAATATTTTACGAGCAGAAATGAATGCTAAAATGACACCTTTTTCATCCCCAAAGGAATACTCTTGAAATCTGCTAAGGCTTAAAGGCCTTCAATATCGTAGATTAGCACCATCTAAGGCTGTTACGTAAGGGCTAAATTACATTATTGGACAGTGTAATACCATACACCACAAGATACATGACGCCCAGGGTTGTTATTTAGAGCACCATGCAGGAATAATGTCTACGGCCATCATGAGACGTCGGCCTCTCATTCCATCCGAATGTTTCAACCTCTCCCACGGTGGGTTTCCAGTTACAACGCACAATTTTAAGAAGACCTTATTTGCTCGAGATGTACGAGTGCCTTCGCTAATGGTCGGCATTTAAAGATACAGAGAAAGGGCAAAGAGGGACGAGCAAGCTCGTGTCATGGTATTTCTGATTTTAAATCGACCATTTGACGAGTGTACTCGTGCAAGGTTGAACAATTCGACTTGGGTAAAAATGAGTTCACTCGTCCTTGCCGGGGCAGGGATGAACTCTTGACTTCTCGATGTGCCAGGTCTGGCACGACCTAAAATTTGCATTATATCAACTATATACGTGTAATTGTACTGTACCACGAATGACAAACTAGGAAAAATAATATTCTAACGCGTTAGGAGCTAGTTTTTCAGGTGGAATGCCGGTTGCACTTCTCACAAGTCGAAAAGACTATAACTAACCTCAGTAACTAACCATACAGTCAAAACATCGTGTCTAGGAACTGACCACAACCACCGTAGCTACAGTGTCACCATTTGTCAAGCCAGTCAGGCCAGGACAGCGCAACAGGACCCCTGACGACAGGTAGAAGTTGAGGTACACAGCGAGGGCTCACCGCTCAAGTTAATGTCGTTCCCTACAGGTCACCGCAGTGATGCGTAATGCATTTCAGATACATGACTTCAAAAATTTCGAGATGACTTAATTTTCACGCCCAAGTTTGAGATGACTAATTAGACGAGACGCAGGGCATCAAAAAATTGGATTGGCAGCTCACACGATGGGGCAGAAATGCAATCATGATCGCCCGATGCGCCGCCTGCACAGTCAGCAAAATCAAAATGTCATTCCGACGGCCACGAGCGGCACACCTCTGACCAATTCAATTTTGCAAGCAGAGGAGAATGTCACGGCACAATTCCGAGTTTCTCGCGGTATCATGAAAAGTTACTTTCTGTCCTCCCAGTGCTGGAGGTACGAACGAGTTAGTCGCAGCTTCCCACCATGGCGAGCAGGAACGACTGGTCTCGGAAGTGATAAATGTTGCGGATTTCGAATTTCGAGAACTCTGTGTACTAAAGTCGGGAATTCGATATTTAAAATTGAGAAATCAGTTAGCTGAAATTGAAAAATAAGTTTCCTTGACTACAGTCTAGAAGTCCTATTACTGAAGTTGGAAACTCGGTACTGAAATCGTGACATCATTAAATTAAATTTAAAAAACAGTATGTCATTGCAGAGAATTTGAATATTAGTTCAGGACCAGTCCCAAGTGTATATGCAATGGGTTAAATAGAGCATTAAGTGGCAATACTTAAGATCAAAGTTAGGACGTAACTACATTTTGCGCTCAATTAGAGCGATGAGCGCAGGGAAACTCAGCAGCGACTCAGGGCTCACGCGCCACAAGGGCTCAAGATGAGCGCCTCGACGAACACTGAGCGGTCCGGCCGTGCCGGAGAGGCTGAGTTTACGTCTCCAAAGAACGAAATGAAAACTTAAAAAACAAAGCTGTAATGAAGGCTCTCGTGCGAGATGTGGGTTGCGCGGTACACCGGCCTCCTCATGAAGAAGACGGTGAGTAAAGATCTAAACTTAATGCACATCAGGTTAGGATAAGAGTTGAAAGAACCTTCAGGTTGCGTTAAAGTATATCGGGCTTTAAGTATCATGATAAATGACTGGGCTCCTGAGTTCAGTGAGAGAACGTGAACTTTGATCGTTATCCGAGGGAAGCACTCTTTGACAACGGGAAAACTAGCCCATGAGCAGCCGCGGGAATTGAGCCAAGGACCTCCCGAATAGAAGGCATGCTCACCGCGCCACGAAACCTTCGAGCGGCTGAGGGGCGTTTCTGACAACTCGTCTGAGGGGGGGCTTAGGAGCCCCACGCTTCCCCATCTAAGAGCGCTGAGTCCCCAAGATATGATACAAGTATTGTATGCTGTGACAGGGTGCGGAGAAAGTTTGTGGAGCAAATACGTCGTTATTATTTCGATTGTATTGCGGGATAATAAAATATTGCTGAATATTACGCACAACTAATAATACCACGGAACATTGTCTGGGTCGGTTTTTCAGCGCGTCCTCCTTTTGCCCGAATGACTCTGAAGTCTATTGAAAACTGATTAACGTCCCTCCCTCTGAAACTCTCTGTTACTTCAAATCTTCACAGACGCTAAACGGCACCGTAGTCATGGACACAAAGCTACCTTCTAAGCTCAAGCGCGAGGGATTATTCGCGCAAAAATTTATGAAAAATAAAACTTAAAAGAAAGTGGAAATGAGTCGGGAAGCTTACATATTGGCATATTCTAGGTTCTCAAATTTTGAAATCCCAAAATATAATTCTTCTGTAAGAAAGAGAATCATGCTGTCATAGAGCAGAACACAAGCCAAAACTGGAACACAAGCCAAAACTGGAACACAAGTCAAAACTGGAACACAAGCCAAAACTGGAACACAAGCCAAAACTGGAACACAAGTCAAAACTGGAACACAAGTCGAAACTGGAACACAAGTCGGAACTGGAACATAAATCGGAACTGGAACAGGTTGGAATGCACAAATTCAGAAGTCGAGTTGGAAATGCGGCCGGCGTAACGGCGCCGCGGCTGCTGCGGACGGACCATACATCGACCAATCCGGACTGACGTGGCTACAGCGATCGCCCATTCGCTGTGAGGGTCCTTCTTTGCCGAGCCCTCCGTTTTTTGGGGCAAAACTGAGAGCGACTTCATGCGAGAATTGTCCACGACAAATGACACCAGCCACGCATGGTTGATTGTTGACTTCGGCGCTAAACGTTGAAGGTGAGAGATTGAGTTCTCTGTTGTATGACTTTGTTGGTGTTGTTTTTGGTGAGCTTTGGTAAAAATTTGGAAATGCTTGATGCTGTGAAAGGTTTTACGAGAAATTTTAATGTAGGATTTTGTGGTGATTAAAGTATTTTTAAGGTTAGGAATTGGCGAGGGCATGATGAGAATGGAAAAGGAATATAAAAAAAATGTGATAGTGAGAAACAAGAGAAAATGAATACCCAGAGTGTACGCTGAACTAAAATGGAATTTCAAGAGCAGTATAACTTAGCTGGTGCTGATCTAATGAGTTATTTGTCGACACAGGCTTGGAATAAAAGATGGCTTAAGTGGCCGGTAACCAACCACAGATTGTGTTCATATCCAGCACTGGGACTTGTTAACTAACAAGCTCGCTCTCGAAGCGACACCCACTACTGGTTTATTATTGCATCAGGTGGCTAAGAGTGATCCCAGGACAATTTTTCTAATAAATCTAATGTACTAGCAGAAAGCGTGGGAGAGCTATTCTGTTGTGTGATGTTCGATCACCAAGGGGAATTCCAGGCCGTAATAGAGGCCCCGACTGCCCTCGACCCTCGCTTTCTGGCTCGAGTGATTGACTATAAATCACACGAGTAGCCGATGGTAAACATTCTGGTCGCATGTCTCAAAGCACAACGTATTGGAATACTTAATAATGAAGTTCAAAGTACGTGAACATGCGTATATAGCATGTAGTCCTGCAGTTTGGAGTGCCATGATTTGTACGACAATGTGATTGTACCCCACACAAATTGTACGAAGTTATTGAAAATCGACCTTGCTATATTCACTATAACATTATGAAAATATGAGGTCGTGCAGATCCAATCAGGAAATGAGAAATCAATAAAGGAATGACCTAACTGATCTACAGGGTGTAAAAAAACAGATACAAATTTTAACAGTAGGTAGGGACACGCATAATAATCACTTTATCACGAATACCAAATATTTCAAAACTCCTTAATTTGCAAGGTACTGAAATCTAAAAATTTAACCTTGATGCCCGGTGAACAACACTTCCGTTTCAGAGAAAGGTAATAATTGTAAATGAAACGAATATCAGAGAAAAAATGTCAAAATCCATCTCGGACTCCACGGGTATTTCGTAAATCAATGATTTCATGTAGGCTTGAAGAAAAAATCTAAAGGACTCGTGTCTGGGCACTCAGCAGGTGGCGCAACTGGTCCATTACGCCCTATCCACCTATTCATAAAGGAGTCTTTCAGATGTTGGTGATCACTCTTGTCAAGGCCGGAGCTCCGTCGTGCTGGAACCACATTCGACGACGAATACCTGGAGGCTGGTCCTTCAGCAGTTCAGGCAACACATCTCTCAGAAACGTGGCATAAACGAGTCAATTTATTGAAGATCGCATCAGATATGACCCAATAACATGGTCACAGACAATACTAGCCCTCACAGTGATACTAAACCGATGGTAGTTGAACCGATGCACTTCATGAGAATTATCCTCCTCCCGGTTGTACAAGTAATGTGTGCTGAATGTCTCGTTGCACGTCAAAGTGGCTTCATCGGTGAAGACAACATATCCCAATAAATTTTTATCGTCCTGTTTCTGCCTCGGGCACCAACGTGCAAAAGTGTTCACGAGGGGTGAAGTCTGTCGG
>VOMN01093324.1:0-38601 GCA_014899125.1 Orchestia grillus
GCCTCTGCACCACGTCTTGCATCGCGACCACGTACTCATTCGGAGGAGAGGTCTGGAGGTGTGTTGCCTTTATCAGTCACGTATTTGATGCATTGAATGAGACCTAGGTAGAGCGTGCTCTGATGTTTGTCGACTGAAAACATCAGAAAGGCAGCCTAATTTGGAAGAAAATTGGTAATTTATTTGTGTGTTTGGTAAATGCTACGTAAATACGAACATAAATTCTATTTAAAAAGAATCATGTAAATAACTGAAAGAGAACACTGACCATAAGCATGCATAAATATGTTCTGATTCTGTTTTCAAATATGTACTAATTTCACAGCAACGATTGCTAGAAACTAAGCGTGTTATTGCTCCATCTTCCATCTGGTTCGAGTCCCACAAATATGAAAAAGTAATGCTAAAACAATAACAGAATGGCCCTCATTCCTTTCGTACTCATGTACACCTCCAAACAATAAGCCATTTGGGACATAAGGTTCAACGTATGAATTTAAATTGATTAAGGGAAGCAAAACAACTGCAATAGCGAGGAAGGTGGGCGCCGTTTTAGGAAGTCAGTCTGAAACATTTCCCAGGCCTGATTAATTTCAAGCGTCGAGAAATAAGACCGATCTCTCGCATGGCAAAGGCCGCATGACAACTGCCTAGGACATGTTGTTTTGTTGACTAAATTTACTGAAACGAGAAAAGAATTAATAATTAAATCAATAAGTATATCCAAGTAAATCAAATCATGTATATGTACATCAAAAGCTGAGTAGAAAAAAGTTAAATTATCTGTAATTTTACACTGGTGCTTTTTTCAGATTTCATGGCGCTGTAAAGTATTTTTGAGCAGTGTTTCAGAAATAACCATTATTCTACTAAATGAATAGTGTGGTCACTACATATATAAGTACATCTGTCATATACACATTGCACGTGCCTTTTGCGAGTTCACTGAGTAAATAAGTTTCTTCATTCTCTCGATACTTGTAGTTCATAAAGTAAAGTGACATCCATGTTCCCTCGGCATTACCTTCCTCTTTCCATTTTTTGCTTTACACAAGTAAGCTTTCGAGCGCGTTGGAAAACGCACCTCCACAAATGACCCAAAAATCTTGGATGAATGACTCGGAAATTCTCGACTGAATTTGGATTGACTTCAGGGAGCGTTAGTTACTCTGGTGGAGATCGAGCTCACTGATCAAGGCTGCTACAGAAGAAGCCCTAGAGTTCATACATAAATGCATGTATTGGTCTTTCATTCTTCTTACAAGAGGGAACTCAGGATTTAGAGAGACAATGTTACTAACGCACGACCAAATTAATAATGAAGAGGTCGATCTCATGATTAGGTGAACGTGTCATTTCCATGTGCGCATGAAGAACATTCATTGAGGCTGATCTGAAATATTTGGGAAGAAGTACAACACTCCGTGCCTGACCTGCACTCCTCCAAATCCCTTCGGTCCCAGGAAATTCTCGCACTCCGAGGCGATGTCCACCCATTTCCATTCGAACAAATGGACGATCACCTGGAGACGGAGACGAACAATTCAGGTATAAACATTTACACAAAGTGTATTTGTAATGTACGGTTTTCTAATGCATTTGAGGGTATCAGAAAAATTCGCGGCTAATAAGTTTCTGAGCCGCTTCTCATGGAGCTGAGTATGTGCCTTGAATATTGTTAACGTTGATTACACATTTCGCTGTGCACCACGAAATCAATCTCAAAATGTACTGAGTTAAATATAATTATTTCCAGAGGAGGTTTGTGCGAAGCAGATGCCTCTGTATATAATGATATTTGAGCAATTATGCTCTACTCTTTCCCATAGATATGCCAATTATATTTTATTCTTTCATAAGAAGAGTAGATATGCCAATTATGTTTTATTCTTTCACAAGAAAAGTACAGATGTCAATTAAGAAATTATCCTGAACGATCCCACCTGCGTCCATTAGTCCGTCACAAAATTGCCTGAGACTTTTCAAATCGAGCTTCAGCTTACACAGTCGCTCCAAATAATGGAAGTCTTTGAGTATTGGACGTCTGTCCCATAGGAAAGGGAAGGCTCCGAGGCCGTGACCGATACGATCTCGCCTCATCGCTGGGACAGACTATTTTGGACGGCAGCAGCATACTTTCTCTAACAGAGACCGACAATATTCCCAACCGTAAAATTCACCACCATTTTTCAAGAGGCCTTAGTGTGACGGGCTTTACACTGATTTAATGGCTTTACTTCTAATTTTGTAAGCAATCAGTGCTTATAGGTCAAAACTTTCCCACGGTGATGGTCTAAACACTCAGCTGATGATCATGGCTAAGGTGATCATGCGCGCACTTCTCACTCACGTTCGTGTAATAAATTTTCCCTTTATGATTGGAATCTGGAGATTTTGATGGCGATTTCATGTGATTCTGGCACCCTTCATACTCAGTGAGACACTTTTTAACTGCATGAGCTCGTTGAACGAGGACGTGAATGTCATTGAAAAATTATACCATTTTATGGCAAGTGAAAGTCAATTTAAGGGTGAATGTGGTCAACCAAAAGGGCTGCACGCAACATTGTGCCGCCATTCTGAGTAGGCACATTTGACCCATATCGTATAATATATAATATATCAATATATAATATATCAAATAAGCATTTCAACAAAACTACGTCTAAAAACACCGGTTCATTAGTGCCTACCGACACACATATGCATTTCGGAGGCTGTTTATGCACCTGTCTATCGGCGCCCCGCGACACACCTGTTCATACCCGAGCTTGTTAACACACCTGCCCATTCACGACATTAGCGTCCCACTGCGCTGCAGCGGACGCCAGACAAAGGACCAGCAGCAGCCCACCGCTCGTTAGTGACTGCATTGGTGCAAGACTTCTGTTGCAGCTAAAAGAGATTTATTTCATCTGTGGGTGAAGAAAGTTACTACGGTAAGCGCATCAATGGGTATATGGTTACTAATGTTAATGTTTAATATTTTCACTAATTTTTCAAGACCTGATGTATGCACAGTCTAGAGTTTTTCATAACCTTAGAGATACGTGATAAAGAATTTAAAACTACATTTTCAGATGAATAGATTGTAAGTAATGAATACTGCGAGTGAATTTTGCGTAAGTGATGGAGACAACAAAAGGATTCATGCAGTCGGAAAAATTGATTTAAATGCAAAAATACGCACCATAGAAATGGAAATATATTAAAAATGGAAATAGAATGGAAAGAAAAAATTGGTGTATTGTCGAAACTGTTCTAGACGATTCTTACACAAAAAAATCTCGAACATTCCAAAGAGCAAAGCGCAGTGCAAGAAGTGTTAGGCTTTGATATTCCACAAGGGGGCTCACGACCGCCCGTTGCTGCGTGAATTGCAATGAGGAAACCCCCTCGTCAACCCCTCGGTGGCACAGGCAAAAGAGCTCAACGACGATTTAAGATAGAAGATTATTGCTCCATGGCGTACTGGTTAGGGTGATGGCCTCGCAACCGGGACGTTCAAGGTTCGATCCCGGCTCAGGCAAGGTATTTCATGTAACCATGAGTACTCCCATTGGGAAACGAAGCTTAAACCACACATTCCTTACATCCCTCACCACGCCAGTAGTTGTANACGCCAGTAGTTGTAAGGCATTGAAAACTCAATGGTAAAACATGCTGGAGTTAATAAAGGTTCTTATTGACCTTTACAAATATGGAAAGTGATATCTTAATATTTCTCAAAGCTTTGTCAACCCGAGAGACACGGTACAATATGTTATAAAGAAACATATTCAGTTTGACGTAATATAGAATTTACCTGGACATGAAAGGAAAGAGAAACTGTCACCGACAACTGCACGTGAACAGTGTTGTGAAGTTGATATGAATCCAAGGGGCGCGGTGAATAGCGTTGTACAAATGGCACAAGCGTTAGGGCTCGAACACCACAGCGTTGTCTGATCAAGAATTAAAGAGCGTGGTTTTCGACCTCCACGAACACCTCTTTATTCTGATGCGACAAAGGTGAGGCTTTCCAATTATATAACGCAGAACGAACGATTTAGTACGGAGGAGATCCATGATATGTTACGGGAAAGAAGAGTTTCTTTTCATGTGGATCTGGAAAATTAATTTAGATAACAAGGATAATAAAGTCTTCTGATTGTATCAGGATTTTGAATGGAGGCCTAAGCTAAGATGAAGTACCCTAATTCGAATTTGATTCATTGATGCATAATTTGGTGTGATTCTTAAGAAGTTCAACTCTTGTTTCCCCATTTTGTTGCCTATCTTCACCTGTAATTTTATACAGGGTGGCGCATATATCACGTCGCCATTTTGATCATTTATTAGACAACAACTAATACACCTGTGAAAATACGTTACATTGGAAACGACTTACGGGACAAATAGAACTTCCAAGTCGCAGTGCGATAACTTAACCTTCTAAAAAATGTTAGAATTGAAGAATTAAAATGTTAGAATTGAGTTTTTATTACTCCAATACAGCTCAATTTTGTTCCGTCCCGAAAAAGTGCATTTAATTCAAACGTTTTTTTTTCAAATTTGCCTCTCATGCTCTCAGAGCAAACAGACGGGATGAGGTTTGGCCAACTCTAACATTGTGATCATTTCAATGGAGCTCTGTCATTAGCTGTTGTACTTTCTGTGGTTCTGAAGCTAACAACCAGTTGCCTAATTGCACAGGAATTTCAGGCTGTTTTCAGTAACAAAATGCAATGTAGAATTCCACAAAAAGTTTTGAAATTGGTTTGTCAATATATTGTAAAGTCCTGGAATAAATGTACATAGATTGAAAATTAACAAATTCGAAATATAGTTTTAAAATGATCAGTTCATGAAATAATATATAGATAAAGGAGTCAATTTTGATTCCTTCCTCTATAAAGTTGAATCATTTCATAAAATTATAGCTTACTCATCGTAAATATTTTTATAAAAGAAAATGTCCTCGAGTTCTCAATCATTTGCGACACGCAAAAAAATTATTTCGCATAAGTTGCTTCACATTTATGCTTCAAATTTACTATGGAGCGTCGTCAAACAAGGCGTAAACGACTCATTGCAAAGTTTCATGTGCGCATTTTTGATGATACACTTGACGTAGCCAGCGGCGGGACGGTCGCTACGAACAGAATTGAGCGAAATTTCGAGTCTGTCGTACGGAGTTCCGTGCTGTCGCTGATCTCAGACCGCGCCTCTACTCGACTCTAACTTGGGTCTTGAATTAAGGTGAAAATGAAGAGAAATTGATAACTTTCAAGAAAACTGCCAAAAAATTTTATGAAGAGAGTGCTGAACAAGTGTATTGGAGGTAACGAAAGATGATATATACTTTTTCTATCAATAAGCAAGAATTTACTTGCAAAACCATTATTATGTGCTACAAGATGAAAGTTTTTCAGTAACTACACTTACAGAGCAGGTAAACCTTATTTCGCAAAAAAAATCGATATATGTACTCGTACGTTAATGTACGCTAGGATGCAAATGTTAGAGTGCACTTACTTAAAGTAGAAAATCTAAATTTATCAGTCCTTGATACTAAATCGCATTCGCTATTCGTGCGACTCTGAACTGAAGGAAATCTTATCAGTGAACGACTTTAGTTCTTTATGCACCTATTGAGCTTTTATGAATTCGGAAATTCAGACTAACGTCCAAAGATCTTCGAAAACACTTCTTTATTATTTGAAAAGGAATACACATTCCTGACTTGAAAAATACGCCACTGAACTCCAAGCTTCTTATGCAATGGCCCACGATTATATTTCTTTGTTAGAAAATACGACCTGTTCACTCCATCGCTTCAAACTCTCCTCATTACGAGAGTGGTACTCTTTTGAACTCCTTAATAAACTGAAGTGACAGCGCTTAGCAGCTTCAAATGCTCTTACTAGAAAACTGATTCGGTTTTGAACTTCTCAATAAATTGAGATGTCACTAGTGAACAGCTTCAAACACTCCTCATTGAGAAACTGATAATACTTTGAAGTTGTCGATAAACTGACCCGACGTCGCTTATCCCTACGCCCAACGTCATTGTAGGAAATTACGTATGGGTCTGATTAGTCCTATCTCGGGTTATTTTCTATATGCGGTTGCAAGGATGTGCCCACACCTGGTGCATAGTTTTATTACGTCTAAGCCTCGGAAATTTGCCAAATATGTCACCTTTCGTGAATCCTGCTTTGTATACAAGCATAGATTTTTTGTCTACGATATCTTAAGAAGGTCATAAATGAACTGTTCTGCATTGGAAATAAAAATTTGAAATTCATCAGCCCTCAACATTTTTTTCTGTAAAACATAAACTAACCATTTCTAAGAAATTACCATTATTTAAAATTAAATCTCGCGACTCGTGGAATTTGTTAGACCCTAAATGAACAATCACGAGATATCTCGTGGCCGCGATTATTACATTCACACTGCCACTCTTGGTCACACAGACCGTCTTTCCATGTTCAAAGTGCTCAAAGAAAAGAACATTTTTCTGTATAGGAAATATTTTGCTTCACATTTTGTAGCTACGTCTCAGTAAACTTGCTTCTGATCTGCAAGTTTATTTGCATCGACACTATAGGAGCGCGACAAATTAGTTTCCAAAAGACATCCTGGAGGACCAAAAATGAATTGTCGTCTCCAGGTGAAAAATTTCTACATTCACGGTTCTGTAGTAGTTGAGAAAAGAACAGATTCACAACGGAAGAAAAATTTTCTTTGTTTAAAATATGGAAAATAAACCACTCGCAAAACAAAACACATTCAATCGATTAGTTTCTACGTATTGGAAAGGAAAGAAGTGCTTCAATCAACATTTTAAAACACAGAACCTCATAGAAAATGCTGCTACTTTTCATCACGCTTCATTTCTTGAATCCAAAGTGCTTTTTGAAGGATTTTGTGTTATTCGACCAATTTTTAGAAATATTTAAAGGTAACTTGAACCCAAAAAACCAAAACGATGCTCACTCGTCGTCCGTATTCACACAAAAGAAGTCTTGAGCCGACATCAGTTTCTGTTTCACTGCTCCTTTATCGATAACACAGGATGCGATCTTTTGATTAGGCGAAGTTCGGGAAACCCTGAGATGACACGAGACGTGATGACGCACGACGCGTCTGCGCGATAATATGTTTCGATTTTAGCCGCCTGAACAGTTATTAGAGTAAGCCAAACAGGATTTTCTCCAGAGAAATGACATTCGATCTAAAAATTTACAGCTTTTCCTCAAGTAATTTAGGCAATAAATGCGCTTTGGGAGCACTGAAGGAAACGCCTTCGGATTAATTAAAACAATCATTCTTCCACGAGTAGATGCGCCCCTTTAAAAATGTAGGGACAAATGATGTTAATTTCTGTAGATTGTTTCTTATTTACGATAAATCTGACTTGAAATATTGTTATTTGCGGTATCGCTGATACTGACTGCATTTTCTGACAGTCTCACTAATTAGTTAAAAACTACGGACCCGGGAATTTTCTCCTATCTAAATCCTTCAGAGCGTAACAAAGAGACGGATGGACCAAACAAGCAACACTGGGCTATTATCATATTATTATTATATAGCGGGAGGCTTGATAATGGGAGACTGCACTACATACAGCACTACATACAGACTGCACTACATATGGACATCTCAGCCCTTCATAATAGCATTTCTGAAAAAAATTTCTTTAAAAGTCAGTGATTATCTAAAGAAATTGATCAAACACTATAAAGTCAACCATTTGAGAATTCACTGTGATTTTTTCGGCATTGCTGAGGAAAGTTATTGAGAGGAGAATGATTTTTCCTAAAATTAATTATTCTTACAAACCACCAATATTGGCATCATACAATTTTAACATGAAATATCAACTAAGAAATGCTTAAAAAAAATTCGATGTGAGCAATAAATATCAATTTATTGTAACGCAAGTACCAGATGATATTAAAACATGGAGGACATGCATTGGTATCACATTGGTTAGGTGCAAAGACCTCAAATTCACGCACGTCTGCGAGCTCTAGACATTTTTAAGCATACCGGCTGAGACAAACATCAATGCAGTGTTTTTGGTATTCTATAATGGTTCTTTTGAAGTAAATTACAGTCTATCTGCATCAATATCTTGCCTTATTATTACAGAGAAATTTCAGTTTCGTTCAAGTCTGACGGTGTCATCGAAAGTCATCATCGAATGTCATCATCGAAATGCCGATGAAACCCAATGAGGCTAGAAATCACAAGGCGGCATTTTTTGTATGCATGGGATGGGGCATTGTCATGCAAGAACGCATTCTTCTTTCGAGGTCCCAAACGTTGGCGTTCGTACTGAGTAAAAAGTGTTCTTTAGGAGTTAAACCTAGCACGAGAAGTAACGAATTGAGCTCATCAGTACAGCACAGCTCCACTATGCATCCTATTTAAGTTGTTTATTAATTTCAATATTTAATTAAGAATGATACAAAAAATGCTAAGGAGTTTCATTCAATGTGGATCTCAAACCGTCCGATTGTAAAAACTTTGTGTTAATTTAGTCTTCCTCTTCCCCTGACTTGATGCCTAGTTCACTTGGGATCAGTACTGCCCAAATAATTTGGATATGTCCGGTTACTCTACCCATTAACTCTGGCATCTTAATGAACATGCTGCACTTTTACTTATGCGTCCCTCTTTCAAAACCTGTTATTCCAATCGGATTATTTTCTTTATATTTAATTTTAGACATATGTCGTCTTCTGGTTATCCTGCACGTTTTTTAGGAATTATTTGTCTTCCAAAATTTCCCGTTCATAATAACTCATCTCGAGCTTTGCCGAGTATATGTTGTCATCTAGTATATTCGTAAATATTCCGTACACATTTTGATGCTGAATTTTGAAGTAAGTTAGTTCGTGGAAGTTATATTTTATTCAAAAAAGGAATTAAGATGATCAATCCAACGTAAACGTTTTAACAACTATCACACTTTGATATATTTCAAAGTTCAATTCTAATTCGTTCAACTTTCAGGCTCACAATGCAAGCTGCTACCTGGCAGGTAAATTCAGGACTAAACAGGAGTCGATATTTGCGCAGTTAGCAGAAATCATCGTCCGATAATGATGAGCTCTGCAACCGCCCATCCACAGTGAGCTACTGCCTCAAGGATCCATGGCTTCTTAGCTTGCTCCAAAAGAGCTCGTATTTAATAAAATGAATGACACGATTCCGAGTAATACGTACTCTCCTTGCTAGCCTAAGTAGGTCAATATAATTTATTAGCATGAACACAAAAATGAATCTTTGTAAAGTATCTCTCATACGCTGATACTTGCAAAATATGCACGACTGAGAAATGAGGACTCAGATTGGCTTGTTTTTGGTAAATATGAGACGCAGTTGCAAGAAAAACATGATTCGAATTGTAGAAAAGTATGATATCATTGATCAGTTGGACAAGGAAAGAAGGACTTATTACAGATACCATTCCTTCCTGGCTGATCTTTGTGAATAGTTACTTTTTGAATTGGGGTAGAGCTGGTAAGGAAATCAGACAGTGTTGTTAATCAGCGCTGCGTGTGGGTACTGCCGACGATTGCTCTACCATTTTAACCCGAGCTATTTTCGTAAATTCTATCGATTATGTTCTCTTTATGACCAAGTGCTTTTTGAAGGGATTTTTGTACGTATTCGCTGCAAATAATAGCTAACAAGATGATCTTAAATGATGCAACTTCCTTAAAATAGTTATTTCCAAGGTCATTCACTGCAATTGAATTTTTTCCAATGCACTCATATGAGTGCGGTGGATGAGGATAAAGAGAACTTTCCATCGGGTGGGTCACTGAACTATGACTGAAACAAAACACAAGTAAATGAGCATGATAAAAATTATTTTTGCATTCGATGTCTCTTATCGGGACATATTTCAAAACTTTTCATTTGCAAAAAATCTAATTGAAACTTTCGACATCGAATGTCGTATCATTGAACAAACACATGAAATTGCATGTGCAGCACAGTAGTACCGAACATTAAAGTTAAAAGTTGTCGCTGATTAATATTTTCGCACGGCATAGTTTGTCCATTTTAAAGTTGCATTAAAAAATTTAGTGACAAGACCTGCAAATGAATGTTTTTCTTCAATTTCGTGAATCATGCAGCGATTTTCTCTGTACATTTTTCTAAGGTGCAGAACTTCAACCGTTATGCATCGCGTGTTTTACGTAATTTTGAGACAGTAGCTTGTTCGAACCCGTTCTAAAATGGACCATCGAGAATTTTTCCTGAGAATATTTCTATAAATAAACAAGATCCGTTGCTAACCCCGAAGACAGCCTGACACGCACTGCAGCTGTGCCGTGTTTTCTTGCAAGGAACTTTCAAAAACTTCCATGCTTCATCTTTTCTCCTGCCCGACGTTCACTGACAATTTTCAGGCTTCAAAATTTCTTGAAGAGTTTTTAAAACGACACCCATGTGACTACAAAACTTTTTCTTCATACCATCGAACTTCACTTGAAAAAAAAAATCCGAAATCCAAGCTTCTAACGAACTTGACGTGTACCCAACTCTGTACTTTTCCCTGAGTTGAATTTTATTGTCGAAACCGACTTTTAGCCTTTTGAAAATTGTGTCTTCCCAATCCAAGCAACTTGACAGCTTGTCATTCGACAGACAGGAAAAATTTCTCTGGACAGTTTTGCTTTACTCGATGAGTTCTGAAGGGAAAGATAACTGGTAATGTTCTGAATATCTAGAATGGAAATTCATTGAGACGAAAACCTAAATTTCAGCTCCTGACACAGGAGCTAGATCGATCAGCTCATTTGCAGCTTGTTTCCTAAAAATGTGTAGCAAGAATTTAAATTCGTGAGTACATTCGAAGAAAATGTAAATCAACAGAACTGCTTTTACTCCTCAAAAAAAAAAAGCTCCGTTCTTTCTACAAAAGCTGCATATTTACAAATTAGGAAACTCGTTCCTCCCGTCTATATTTGATCAAAAAGTTCTTACTGGAGTTCATCCTTTTTCCTACCTAGATTTGAGCTCGGAGAGAAAGATTTTGAGCGGAACAAAAGAGATCTTTAAGGGTCTGGCCAAATCAAGGCCTGGCTGCCCTGCGTAGCCCAATGAGCAGCAGAATCAGGCTCGAGGGAGAATTTTTTAGCCCTTTTCTTGCAACGAACTTGTGAGGATGAGGTGAAGTACAAACGTCAATTCAAGCAGAAATACGTTTCCCAAATACAAAGCACTTCCTGTCTGTACTTCGAGTGCTGAAAAAAACTCGTTGCCTTGACTTTATCAACAGTCTATGTTGAACCTAGTTAGCAGTTGTTTCTAAGAGTACGAATGTGTCCTCCACCAGCATAAAAACAATTGGAAATTTTCAATCGTTCACTGCAGCGTCAGTCTTATTTGTGGTGAACTTTGCATTCCAAGTTTTTCGCTACTCTGGTTAGATTGACAACTTTCATTTTCACAAATCTCTTCAAGTTTCAAAGATTGATGATTTCGAGTCATGGTAAAAAAAAGAGACAATTATTCAATACAATGTTACCAAAGTTAACATTTAGAATCGTTTAATTTAGAACGAATTGCCAGTAATACCAAAAATATTATTTATTAATGAATGTCTTTCCTCAAACGTTTCCAATCAAAATCAATAGACATGGTTTCCAATCAATCAAATGCTTTGTACGAATCAATTGATCGTAGTACTACTTTTTCACAAAACATTAATAAATGAATATAGCCCAACCTGAAAAACGGTTAAAGAAGCTAACCGGTTCGTACTGTTCTCATGCCTGCGTTTTTCGTTGCACTCTACACAGGACACCGCTCGTCCACAGGCATAAGGTGAGACTCGGCAAGGGCGAGACTAGCTGTTCCCAGTGGGAGCAAATACGGGTACTCACTGGATACTCCACAGTGGCAGCACTCAGTCCAGTCCAACTCGCAATTTAGCGTTGCGCAGTGCTTGAGTCTTCAAAAACATTTGTTACTTTTAAGAAACGTTCTCTTTTGTCCTGAATAACGTCGAGAAATGGTTTGTTATTAATTAATAGCTCGTAGTCTTCAAGAATATGCAAGGGTATCTGATTCTTTAAGGCTACATGCTATTAATTAAAAAACAAATCTTTCCTGCCTTACCCCCATGGGAGTCGTTGCACTCTGTACTCGACACTGATCAACCACGAGCAACAATCGTTGCACTCTGTACTCCACACTAACCAGCCACAGGCAGCAATCGTTGCAACCTAAAAAGTGCCGGTTTACAATGGCTTAGGAACAGCAATTCAGATGACACTTAAGTCGGCCTGACCCTACAGAAGTCTTATCCAAATTCAATGTGAAATCAATAGGAATTTATTTAAAGAGGGCCGTGCAGTGCAGTTGGGACGCGAAGTCCTCGGTTACGACCGAAAACCTCATTTGCCCCAGTGAATAACTGTAAGAGTCAGGGACCCGGAAATACAGCGTGGCAAGCTTCTGTTTTTTACTCATGGTTCAGTTCATGGGTAGTTCAAATCAATTTTACTTCCAACGGTGTCAGTCATACAAATTGATTTACTGAAACTTGAGCTTGCGTAGGGTTCTTTATGTTTGAGCTAAATTCGAGTGAAGTTATTGGAAAGAGGGTAACATGAAACGTTTTAATTGAGCACATCGAACATGAACTGATTTTTATTGGAGATCTACACTAAGGTTTCAATCCATCACGAGGGATTTAACGTGATACTGTCCTCAAAGTTAGAAAACCGTGTTTCATCGAATGGACAAGGACTGAAGCATGTAAAAATACAATTTTGTTTGAACAAGATCGCTAATTGTGCAGCCTATTATACTTGTTATTTTTGCTGTATACCTTTTTTGCGCGATACTGTTTGATGAAGAAATGCATGATAGAAAACTATGACATAAAAGATCGATAGGTCGGCCAGTACGCCTTGCATCTGTTACATGAAGCTGTCTTGTGCAGAACCCAACGTGCAGAGGCACATAACGTCCGCAATCTCAGTTTCAGACGACAATTGCGTTGCTTAACTTTTTGTAACTGCTTCCATGAAAGTATGAACTGAGGAAAGTAAGTGCTTTGAGAGTATTTGGGTACTTAAGCCAGACCTCACAGGTGTAGCAGATGAAGAGGGCTAAACTGACCTTTGTCGGTTTTCTAGGGAAGAAACTAATATAATTAAAATTTTTGACCAAACTGTATTGCTTTTTGATGAGTAAATGTGAAATATTGGTATCCGAAAAAGAGTTTGTCGCAAAAAAGACAAATTTCAACCATAATATATAATGCCATTCGTATACTTTGTTCTGCTTCATTCGTACGTTGCAGTAGTGAGACATCTGAGCTCGCTTGTTCCACTGTCAAATCGGATGGTTATGGAAAACGAATGTTTATCGAGATATGTCAAGCTCCTGATTTATACTACAGCATTTTCCCCTCTCTATACTTTGGCCGAAACCGGAAAAATGTATTTTAAAGATTCTTTTATTTGTATTCAAGCACCCCACCTGCAACCAAGTCGTTAAAACCGCAATTTAATAGCTTTAAAAGTATAATAGACATTTTATTGCAGACATTAAAAACAAGGATCTAGCAACAGGTCAAAGAACAAGGCTCCGACCAGACGCCCAAGTTGTGGCTTACAACCGCTGTGGGTGCGCGTGCACTGCATCACAAGAGCGATGCGACACCGAGGCATCAAATTTCTCCCTGACCGAAGCAAGAATACTGAACGTCTGTTAGAATACTGAATACCAGCGATATTTCAGTGATTGAACCCATTTAGTTCTCTGAACCTTGAGAGGGACTCTCTTATCTGCACATCAGCACATCGCAGGATGAGTTCAAATATTTCCGACCTAATTCCCAGTTTAACTTTTTTGCGCGATCATGTATAATTTTTTAAACTCAACTAATATTTTCAATCATTTTGTGAATTAACCGATGGGACTGTCAAAATTTCAACACTGAATGACACCGGACCATCCATCGACGGCTTTGCACAGAGCGTCATATGGGTTCCTTTTAAAATTGCGCTAATGAAGACTTTAGCGCGTCCATGTTGACTGTGGTCATCTATAATGAATTGTTTTCTTTGTTCTCTGGCGGAATCCTTTCTAGGTATAAGATGACAATGAATTGATGTGCAATGTGGAGGAATTTTTTAGACGTGATGAAATTAACACTTTAGACGTAACAAATATACGTTTTGAACTAGTGAAGAGTGAACAGTGAACAGCTTCTACAGGCTGAACCACGAAAAAATTTTCAATCACGTTAATAAAATACTGTTTACATGCACGTAGTTAAATATCAGGGGATGGAAGAAGTAACAGAGTAAAGCCGATCGAGTAAATAGTACACGCGATCGACTGTGAGCTAATTTATTTCATAATTTACAGGCATGTGGTTACTCTTATTTTGGCCTCAAGACAAGATAAGCCAAAATTTTATCGCTTTACTCGAGGCACGCAAGCCGACGATCGGAATCGACGACCCAAGAAAATGTCAGATCATCAATAATGTGATTATCAGCGCGTCCGCTGCAAGCTCACCGGGAACAGGTCATCAATTTGGAGTGCAACTTCCTGCCCGGAGGTCTTACAAAACGTACAAAGTCTAAGGGGCTCTTCAACCGATCAGTCAACGTCTGAAGACAGTGTCGAAAGACACCCAAATATAGGTTTCGAACGTAACTTCTAGAGTCAGGCCAGAAGGAACTGAACACTCCCTTGACTTTTGAACTGACTCCAAAATAGCGAGCAAAATTGCACTCGATGCCCACATTTGGGTGTCTGCCGATACTGTCTTCAGGCATTGACTGATCGTATGAAAGGCCCCTTGTAAAGCCACGGTGGAGATCAGAACTCTGCATGCCGGCGGCTTCAGCGCTTGTACATAGATCTAATCCGCACCTCCGAGTCCATCCGTGCAAGAGCGAACACCATCTGTGTAATTTGTTTCCCCTCACTCGTCTCGTAAGAGTTCGTAAATTTACTTAACGTTTGCATTTTATTATACCCGAATCCAAGACTCTCGAGAAATTGACAATCTTGTGGAGGGAAGGAAACAAGTTTTTAGGCAAGCATGTCGCTTCTGATGGGATTTTGATTATATCATTCTGCGTTAGGTGGAAGGAATGGGTGACTTATGGCTACGGCAACATTCGCTGACGGAACGAAAGCAATTTTCTGACATGCTGATAGCAGTTTCATTTACTAATTCGAAGTGCATGTTAGCATCGAGAAGCTATTCTCATTTTACTGAGCACACCAACGAACCACTTTAAAAACACGTTGATATATTTCACACAATATTATTTTTCTTAAAAACTATAGGGGTTCATGGAAATCAAATTTGAGCATTTTAATTATTATGACATTGAAAACGCCTATTACAATCCAGACTAAATTAACACATTCGACGTACGAAGGAATTCAACCGTACGATTCAACCCTGCCGCGGAGAACTGCATAGCGTGCACATAGAGGAGCAGAATCCGTCGCCCTCTTGCTCATTCAGGGCCATGAATCATTCATTGCAACTTTGCGGCTCTCAAATTACAGCTCGCTTTCGCAGGATGTTCAATCATGGACGTCATCATACGAAGAACGACAAATTGCTGCGTTGCATTTAGATAATTTCAGGGTTCAATTTAAAGCGACGTCATGTCCCTGTCATCTGACAAAAACTCATGTTAATTCAAAACCTCAGAATGAAGAAAAATTCTCGGGATGTTATTTCGATTTTAGTTAATTCTCACAAGTTGCCGACGCGTAACACAAACCAGTAGAAAGTGGATATACATACAAAAAGATGGCAAATATTCGTTTCATCCAAATTGGGAATTGAAATAAGGTGCTTGAACCGTGATGAACGGGTGTATTCTTGAAAATCTGAAGCAATTCTGCACCCTCACGTATGTCAAATTATATCAATCTCGTAAACTGTGGCCTGAACAAGAAAAGGACTCCACTGTTGAAAATTAGGTCGATTGATGCTACAGAAATAAGAAGGTTAGCACAGCATTACTCCTGTGAAAAACCAATTTCCCCATGCTCATCTATCACGGGTCCTGACGGGCCATCGATTCGAGATACGTGCTCCGACGGTTTGCAAGTTGTATTAAGCGTTCGCTAGTGGGAAGTTGTTGTTAGTACTCCACATTAGTTTTTGAGCTTTTTAACTTTTGGAAAATTTTAGAAGATGATTGAAAATGATGATAGAACTTGTCCCTGAACTTTTTTTTAAAGTTTACGATCTTGTTCGTCACTATCAGTTTCCTTATCTACTAATATTGAATATGTATTGATTTACTCAATTGGAATTCGGCTCTAAGATCCTCAAAAAGCTACCTTGCATCGGTATTAGATTCAGCTAAATTTTCTTGGGTTGTTTCAAAATTCTGTTTCTCAGTATTTGCTTTTGAATTTGACTTCATACGCGAATGAAAATGTGAAATTTTTGATGTAATTGATTCTCAAAATGCTCAGTTCAGTCAGTCTTCCGTCAGCAGAATCAAGGAACACGAGACTTATTTAGAAACGATTTTTTTGAGAAATGAAAGGATCAATCCAAATAGGCTTGAATTAGAATCTTTAGCAAAACAAAATTGAATGATGTTTCTTCCATATGAATCTCAAAAATTTGCAACATCTTAAATCAAGAGCTAATACAATTCTTCTACAATAACAAAGATAAAAATATCGATCTGGTATCAATGAAAATTATCGACATTGTGGTAGCATATTTTAACTACTGTCGCCATGTTACCAACGCACACTGACAATTGATTCGTAATTCAAACAATTGATTCGTAGTTCAAAATATTAGCTTCACTTATTAAACAAGTCTTGGATATTTTCAGGCCAAAGCAAACAAGCAACTCCAATTTGAGTTAGCTTCTTCTCGTATGTCTCCTTAAAATACATATTGCTCCCCCAACGCTCCAAAAGTTAAAAAGAGAACGATGAGAATGCACAGAGCACCGTTTTTCGTTGAAAATATAACCGGCGAAAAATGCCAATCCCAACACAAAATTTGTGTTTGATGTTTGCATTTGTGAATGAACTTGCCTCTTTATATGAAACTTTCAGTTAACAATGATGTGATGTGCAGTGCTTATGAACGCGGCATTTATAATTTTATTCATTCATGAACGAAGAAGCCGAGAAGCTGAAACTGCTCGTTGACTTTTTTCCCGTGAAAATACTGCGAAATAGAATGAGCACAACGAGCCCCGTCGTCTGCTCTATAGATAGGAATCAAACTTATTTTTAACGTTCAATATCCATTCGAATATGATTTAAATGATTGGTTCAAGCTCGAACTGTCACGTTGGGTCTTATTCTAATTTCTTACTCGTAGTCAATTTGTATTGACATATCGTATGAATATATTTCAGTAGATTTTCAATCAAATAGTATTATTAAAGAATTTCAAACATATTTCTAGTACAGAAATAGGCATCATTTATGATACACGAACCCTTTGCATGCCATGGGAAAGCCCTTGCCTGTTGCAATACATACTATTAATCCCCCAAACCTAAATCTAATCAACGTCAAAATTCTTAAATCACGTAGTATGAAAAAGCTCATAAATCCAAAATGCGAATGACCAGCGATGTGTACTTACCATAAAGCATCCATCACGCCTAGTCATGTCCTAAATCTTGCGACGTGCACTTCGTTTTGCTAAAACACGGGCATTTTTGGTCTGCAAATCATGCACTCTTCGAGCTGGAGTCGATAAGATCTGTCGTAAATCTGTCCCGCTGGCGAGCTTTGCTGTGCTCCGTCTGTTCCCATTAAGCAAGATGATTTCCTGTCGCAATCCAGCGCGATGACTGTTTTGCGCAACCGCTGTGGGGGTGATTGGTTGTCATATGCAGGAGACCTTCCCTGCAGAACCGTTCGTTTTCTTGAAGGTTATATGTACAGGGAAGCTGTTTGCAGCCAACGCGTCAGGGGGAAGTTGTTTAGAGGATCTGACAGATTCATATTTGATAAGACATGTGATAATTCTGTTCAAACTGCTCGCAGATGTGTTCTCGGGATTTGGAATATAACGGAGAGTAGAAGGTATTGAACTGTGTTACGGTGAAGAGATCTACATTCGTTAAACATGGTTAAGCATGCGATGATTACGTTGTGATGTAGCTGTTTCGGTAGTAACCTTTCAATCATTTCGTATTTTCTTTGCCACTTTATATTAGGACCGCTGAAGAAGATACATAAAAACATAAAATTTTCTGTGAAAAATAATTTAACCCAATTCTTTGGTAAAGTACAATGCCGTGAACGCGAAGAATGAATATTAAAAGTCATAATTAACTCGCATCAATCAGGGATAAACGTGAGATTGGAATTGAATGCCGTGGTAATGACCAGAAGTGTGACAAGATTAGCTGTCGATCAAAATTTGATAGCATACTCACTACTACCCTGTTATTTCAACGTATGAAAGTGTATTTTGAAGAAGAACTAACTTTCAGATTTAATTTTACAGTTATCATTTTTCGTCAACTAAACGCCTTAATGCGTACAAGTCACGCTTTTAAGGTATGGACACCAAACCTACCATTTACGCTGTAATATTCACAATCGAACGTTTACTGGAATTTCCAAACGTACTTTGACATTAGAGTTTCGCATAACTTTAACCAAACTACGTCATTTGTTGGTTTTTCATTCATTTGACTGGTGAATTAGCACTGACTTACAACAGCCTCCTCTAAATGTACTTATATGAATATTCAACTCCCAGGTTCATCCAAACATTTCACCAATGATTCCCATGGTGACCGAAATGTACAATCGTTGGAGCTATCAACATTCAACCCACATTCTATCTACCAACTGAATCTAATACGTAGAATATTTGGTCAATCGTACATTTCGATAACCTCCTGGAAACAAACTATGACTTGCTCGAAAGCTTAGGAATTATAAGAAAAAAAGGAGAAATCCTCTAACTTCTCCTTAAACATCTGCTAAATGTATTATTTCTCAGCTGTGTTCGCCTCTGACTGACATTCGCCGGTGCGACATCCCATCAAATTTACGTCAACCAAATAATTACTCGTGAGTCCCGCATGCAAATTTTGGCCTCCATCAAATCGCAAACTCGCATCGAAAATCCAGGATTCCTTTGATGGGTCGAATCAAGTTTAGCTGTGGTGCGAGCAGCGTGCAAGTAAAGCATCGCCAGGAATTTTTTTGTGATTTTTCATATTTGTGAATCTATGAAAACCTCGTGAGTTCCGCGCATAAAAACGCGTGAGTTCCAACATATGAAAACCCGCGAAAAAATTTTTTTGGCAATGAGTTCAACACAACATTTCGGGGTGTGAATCATGAAATAGGAATCATTTTATAGCACATCCTACTTCTCCATGCTAATTCCTAACTTCCAAGCTTTCGAATTATTTTCTCAAAATGCATAGACTTTTATCTTAGATTCGTATAGAATTTTTCTTTGTTGTTAACAGTACGAACGAATTTGTGAAGTATATTCGTGCAAAAAACTACCATAGAGATAAAAAGAGCAGAAACATGTCGAGCCATTCCTACAAATTTTACCACTTTTTCCAACATTTATGACCAGTATTTTCTACATGATCTAGACTCGTGAAGTAACGAAGGGATGAGAAAATTTTCTAAGCATTAAAAATTAAATATGAAACGAAATTAAACCAATTCTTTAGCTTCGAGTTGAATAACTTCCTCCAAACAGAACATTTTGGAAAAGTGAGCATAACTCAACAGTGTTCTTCTTTTTTGGGATCCCGAAATTGATGCTAAGAATCCATCAGACGAGCAGCGAAGAATAAAATCAGCTCTCCCTGAACTGTGCCGTTCCTTTCTTCATGAAGATCGTCATTTTTTTTAAAACATCTAAAATATTCAAACTGATAAACATATCTGATACCTGAAATATAAAAAGTTATTTTGCAGCTAAAATCTATAAAATGTGTGAAATACCTTTCTAAAATATTTAAATGAATACGGTGAATCCATCCGACGATCGGAATGGAACCTGAGCTCTCGGTACTAAACAATTATTTTCTTCATGAATGTCGTAATTTTTTTGAAGTCGAACCGAAAGCGAACTCAATTCCGCCCTCGCAATTGCAACCCATAATACTCCATCATTGTTCAGTGATAATCAAACACAGAAACTACGCCTGGGCCCATTAAATTCAGCAAATGTACCTGAATATTAATCCGCCGCGAGGGATAACGCCGTTATTACAAGCTTGCGCTGCCTGCCTTTCTAGAATGGGTAAATAATTATACCGAACGGAACAACAGTCACTGTATTTAGATTTCGGCCAGGGGGTTTGCAGCGATACTCAGAAGTCATTTTCATATATGTGATTAATTTCGAGAAGCGAACTGTATCATAATGCAAACGCATTAGCTTTACAAAATATAGCTGCTTTGATTACTCCTTGTAGAAATTAGGGGAATGTTCTTCCTTTCTGAAAGAGGAACAATTTTGAAAGATTGCCTCATCAACTCTTTTCATTAAAAATAAAACGTATACGGGCTACAATTCTATTGGAATGAGCCATATGTTCATGCTTACTCATTTTTTGGAAAGAGGGACTCGCGTTCTAGGACGGAAAAAAATGATCACTTTATTCCCAAATCAACCTAGACTGATTGATTTCAACTTGAAAAACTTGCATACATATTCTAAATGCAGAGCGTCGGTACACCTCTTCGAACGACAACAGGCCCTTGCCTCACCCTCTTTGCCTTGAGGTGCATGCTTGCGAGGGAATCTATCTTAAAAAAGACATGAATAATTTTAGATGTGACCTACTATTTCTTAATCACTTCATTGGATTTATTTCGAGTCTTAATTAAGTTTGTAAAATGGTAAATGTGATTTCACTGCGAACGGTTGTCTCCACCTTCGAGTTTTTATTAAACATTTGACTAAAGAAAGGTGACTTTCCTGAAGTGTTCCATAATTACAGCGGTGTTGCTGAGGTGCAGAATTAGAGACCATAGACCGGGGGTTTTAGTCCTGCAAAGTTCGCGGTAGAAAATAGACATTCGCACAAAAATCTGCAGTACAAAATCTGACGTGAAACACGAGATGACAAGAATTCCAGCAGCGAAATGGCGAAGAATGCCTTTTTTAAGCGAACGTTATTAGGTACAGCTGTATTCCCTATTGAATTGATTGAAACTCTAAACCTACTGATATTTACCCGCTAAAGACAAAAGAATTCAGTCAGGGTAGCCAGCTGTATCTAACACAGTGTATATATAACAAACTGTATAAATAACAAGCCTATACATAATTTCAATGAATGAAATTCAGTTTAGATGCAGTTAAATACTCGATGCAGTTGGATCCTCGACTATAGATACAGCTGCCTACCCCGACTGAGTTTAAGAAAGAACTATTGTTATCAACCACATACAGATCAATCTGTATTTCAAATGAACAAAATATTGCGTAAAGAATCGTTCATCATTAGAGCAGTTGCGAGCATATCCATCCAAGTTTTGAGCCAAACAATAAAAAATTCAAGATTGAATTATTTCTAAAGCCGTTCAGGAATGACGGAGGCCCTGATAGAGTTAGGCAGAACGGAAAGCTAGCAAAGGTAGCGCACCGTTCGTAAAGCTATTAGGCAGGTCGAGAAATGAATAACTTCAAGCGGATCGATTTATCAGATAATTGGCAGCTGATGACAGGCATTTAATTGGGGATAATCTTGTGCCTTGCTCCAGTGTATTCCGTTAGCAGGTGACGGAAAGGACACCGGAATGTCGACGAAATGCTCAACATAAACTGCGTGTCAGGTGATACTCTCAATCACCATTTCAATTTATCTCAACGCTACAAAACAGCATTACAATCAGTTGTAGAAGAATATTACCATCTTGAACATTTGCATTCATCTGGAAAATTCGATTGTCATAAGTAAAGTATTTTCAAATTTTTTATCAATACCTAAGAAATTTAATGTACTAAAATCACGTCAACCTGAAGCAATTAGATTTGCAAAATTTGCCAGTTGATCTAAAATTAAATGCTAAAATTACAGACCGAGTCAATAGAGTCACAAAGAAATTAATCCGGTTATTTTAATATTGATGAAAAACACTGCATTTCATCAGGGAAAAAACTACCTCGCGCTCACAAAGCTTCTGTAAAGGCAAAATAAAATACACGGAAAGTTTCTCGAATCAGGAAATGTTCAGACTCTTTTCTTATTTCAGTCTGAAGGAGCTAATTACATATAACTTCATGATACGCTCGTGAAAAAATTTCATGTACGTATTTCCAAGCAAATTATCGTCAAAATGATTGTTACGATAGTATGAGGAATGTAATATTTCACAACGACGAATTCGATAATTTTTTCAGACGATGGAAGAATATAGGTGAGAAGGTAAAGGAAATAGCAATTTATGACCTGAAAAGAATTATTATCCGATATTTATTCAGATTCGACCAGACCACAAGGTTGTATTGAAGTCAGAATGTGTTGACGTTAAAATTATGTTTTTGGTGATCGACAACAATCATTTTCCAGTTAATAATAATTTTCTATTTTTCTGTAGTTCGATAATACTCTATGTTTTTACACCTCGTTCTATTCGGCTTAGTTCATGCTTCCTTCTAATTATGATTTCAAATTTTAATTTTCGTGGGAACGGATTAACACGGAAACTTACTTTCATATTTCTTTGCTCACTATTTTCTTTATTAGCTTCCTTGAATTACATTTGATTTGACTGATTTCAAAGTCAAATAAGACTTACTTCAAAGATTTCAAACAGAAGACGTCGGATTTTTCTCTGGCTTCCAAGCCAGCGAGGCGGAAGAATTATTTCTTCTGAAATCAATCGTGAACAGCTGTTGTTTCAGTAAAAGCTTCCATCCCACTTCCTCCCAGCCGCTGTTTATATCGTCCCTCACACTCGCACATTTTTCTCGTGTTGGGCTACATTTTCTGTCTCGATTTCTTATTTTTCATCCCCTTTTCGCAGTGTTTCCTGCGTTTTTATAACTACCGCAAATCTTTTTTTATTCTTCATGGATCACACAGACTCAACAATGAATTACCCAATCCCGAGACACAGTGCCCTTCCCTCGTACCTATTACGACGCAGAGGCTCCCATCACTTCGTACTTATACCCATTAGCCAATGTACGTGCGCATTATTTTTCACTCATGCCTGCTACCAGCACTCGAACCCATTACCCAGCACTTGTGCCCATTACCTGGCATTCGCGCCCATAACAACGTAAAGGAGAGTTTTGGCCGGGGCACAACACGCCCGAGATGGCCGAAGACCATCAAGCGAGGGCCAATGCACGACCAATATCCTCCCAAAACCGAGGTAATTTCCTTGATGGTAAAAGGCATACAGCTTGTGCTCGGTCAGGAAGCAGTTGCCCATGGCTCACTGCCACGGCGCTTTCACTTCAGTCTCTTCCAAGTAAGCAACAAATTTACGGACGTCATTTTTTTCGCGAGTTATGACTTTCCGTGAACTGTTGCTCACGTGTAAAATGGAATTACGATGATCACGAGCGCCGTTTAGCTGTTACCCGAAAAGTAAACTACATCGTAATTGAAATCTGCAGTTTTAAGCTAGGTATAAATTATACACCTATTTCCGATGAATGTTACCGAAAACTTGACGTAAACGAATGAGGTATCGACAGCATAAGTTAGTGTCTTTGTTGCAGTATCTATATTTCTCAGGAGCTTTACATTGGTTATAGATAATGAGGTTCGTTTCAGAAGACGTTTGATGAATAGATACGTATCAATTTATGAGCCCTATAATTTTGATTTCAGAGCACCAGCTCTGTGATAATATTCGGCAAACCTTCTGTGAAAGATGAAAGGCAGCAACATGAACAATTCGTTTTAAAATAGATGAATTATAGCTTTTTAAAGTACTTAGGCTTGCAGAAAACTTTAACTCACGATGACAGCACAGAAATTTTGAAACTTATTTTTGTGATAACTTTGGTAAGCATCACAAGTGCGGGAAAATGCGAAGGTGTGTACAGTTCAGTCTATAACTAGCGATTCACTTGCACAGGGGCTGTAAAAATACTGCGAAAACAATTTAAACTGAAAAGACAAAATCATTCAGAAGTTGATATCAAAACAACAGGAGAAGCTAATTTCTCAGGAAATGTACCAGAATCTACTACTGAAAAAAGAAAGACTGTTGATATTTCACGTCACTTTCTGTACGCCATCTACTTGATGTATAGACGAAATTCAAACAATTGCCACTTGATTTCCGAAGTAATAGAAATCCAATCTCATTGGCTTCAAATGTCCCTTAATTGACTGTTAAATAGCGAGCGAGGCCTCGCAGACTGCAGGCCTTCTGCTGATTGCAGAACTTTCAGAAAGAGAGAAATTGGAACGGGAAAAAATGCTCGAATGGCTGAAGTTGGAATCTTCGCAGGTATACATTTTAGTCAATTGTTTCTAATGTCTTTGAGAGAAGAAAAAATCAGTACTTTAGGAATCCGTGAAGAAATATGACTTGTTTGTACGATTTTCTGAACACAGCGTCTCTCCAGTTTCTTTGACGACTGAATTAGGATACTTTTTTCATGAATAAAGAAGATATTTATTGCAACCTATCGAAATTCCAGCGCGATTGGTCTCATTCCCGCTATTGAACAAGCCATCCAATTCAGAAATAACTTCTGTTTCAAATCAATAACATTTTCGAATTCAGAAAGCTAGTAGACCATATTCGATTCGTGATCAATTCTGGATGAAAATACATACGTACGTATGTACGTACTCGATAAAATAACTCAAATAGAGAAGTAAGGCCTATAAATTCAGCGATATGTTGGAATTACAAGTGGTTATTACATCCAAACTACGCCTTGAGTTATTCATAAACGTTCCATTTTAAGTTGATGAGCTTCTCACAGTCAAAAGTTTTACTTATTGCTTCCAGAAGAGCTTTTGCCCGACATTAATGCTACTTCGAAAGTATGTGAAACAAGCGCGCTCTCACCGTCACTGCGTCAGGGCTCGACGTGCGAAGTCTTTGTGGTCGTGGAAGAAAATAAATAGCAGTGATACGCATAAAATTTTGCAGGAGGCATAAACTTCAAGACTGCAATATCTAGCATCTAGAAGAGAACAGTCTCGGTTATGAATCACGCAGAGGAAGCTTGTGTGGTCATATTACTATGACTTAAATTTTATGCTAGTTAGATAGGAATTATTTCCGGTGGCAAGCCCTCGATCTGAGTGAATTTTGGGGGGTTTCCAAATGTGCTGAATGCGAGAACCCAGGAATATTGAATACATTTACCATAATAATACTTTTTCCTAATAATACGAAGGAGTTCAGCAATGGGGTAACTGAAAATAATAGCAAAAGGAGGAGAAAAGGAACTTTTTTACAATAATGTTCTTTTATAGAAAATGTACGCGATATATACTGTACTCGCCTAATTCGGTCATTCAAATGAGCTTCTGAAATGCGTAATAGTTTCAAAGAGATTATTTCGTAGGGCTGCAAGCTAGACTATGCGATCGCACAGGAGCAGTTGCCTCGCTCATTTTTGGTACCCAATACAAGGATTTTTTCTTTGAATAATTTCCCTCTAGTTCATTTTAACGCTGAAGTTCAGCCTTTTGGCAATTCTGACTCTTTTTCGAAGGATGCATTGAAAACAAAGCAATTGCAATCTTGTATGCTTAGATATTTTTGACTGTACGGAGTTGTGAATAGTATGCCGTAAAACATATTACGTAATTTCTTTCTGTACATTACGTCTTCACACAATTTCTTTTTCCCATCAAATATGATCTCTAAAGCCCTAATCTTCCTCATGGAAATCAAAGAAGCGTTTGGAAGAGTAAAACGAAAAGAATAAACTTCAATTTTCCGACTCAACAGTAATCGATGTTCGAAATGCAAACAAATCGTATTCAGTCTTTCAGTACTGACCGGCGAGGGCTTAACATCTAGGCAGCTCTAGAATGTTCAAGTTTTCTTTGGTCTCAACCATAACTCACCATTTATGTTAATCCAATCGTTCCCCATCAGCATATTCAGTGGCTGCAGTTTCGATTCATCTTCTTCTGTAGAGTCTCTGCCAAAGACGTAAAGATAAAAGAGCTTCAGGCCTTCCTCGGTAACTTGTTTGATCGGCTTCCTTCCTATACGAAGTTTCTGCCTACATCCTTTGATGAATGTTGATCTGCTGTTTTTTTCATTAGCGATTTGAATTTGTAAAGCGTCTTGTCAACGGGGATTTTAACAATCAAAAGTTTGAATCTAAAAATGAGAATAAAATATAGGTATATTTTGCTCAAACGAATTTAGACTTACCGATATCATAATATGAAAACTTGAAGTTCCCAGTGGACGTTCAATTTCATATTAAAAGAACTAAAACAATGGCCCTTAAGCAGCTAAAAAACATATTTATTATAACAATCCGCTTCCAACATGATCTTCTCATCCAAGAGCATTTTACAAAGCGATGTTATGGGTTATCACCTATGTTCTTTCAAGACTATTGTTGATAAGTAAATTTTTAGAGTGCCACTCACTCCTTTCTAATGCCCCTACGGATGAGACTTCATCAAAAAGCTGTCACTAAAACCACGTTGAATATTTCATAAAATGTATGTGAAGAAAATTATTCCGATATAATAACAAGCCATACGAACACGAGTGACGCATGCATCTAAAGTTCTTAGAGTGAGTGGATTTCAATAATGCTTCCAATTACACCCTAATGCAATATTGTTTTATATGTTCAAAGATCTTCAACGCCATAGAAAAAACTTAAAAATTGCATGTCCCATATTCTAGTAAAATATTCGACAGGTTTCAAATTAAAATCATCAAATTGGCCACTCAAATCAGTCCGCACACAACTCAATTTTTTTTCATTTTTACCCAATTGAATACTTCTCATTCCACTTTTTCTGCACTTATCTAGGAAAAAAAATGCTTGCATTAAACTGCACGGTGAGATAAAGCTGCTCATCTCTTCCTAGGCACCCGGTGTAGTCGGAATAAAAACCAGTGAGCCGTAATTTATTGCTGCGAAGTGTCACATTCAAGGTCGGGGTTCAACACGCAAAATCTCATTTCCTTTGCTGTCAAAAAATACCCGACAATCTCTTATGTTGACACCGAGAGCTAAAGTAGGAATGAATTTTGATGAGAGCTTGGAGGACATGTTTTTTTCGTTCAAAAGGAACGTTTGCCATGTATGACCTTTAGAATAAATCTAAAATATAACGCGCTGAAAGTGCATCTGAGCAGTAATAACCAGAAAGTTGTTTTGGTGCCATGTCCGGTACATAATAGATCGATGCGAATAATAAATGATAAATTCCTTTTATTTTCATTTGTATATTTACTTTCGAAAATGCTGTTCACACTTCCATAAATTTTGCGCATTATTGAGCCTTTTCTAACTAAGAACTGTTCAAAAGAGACGAATGGCACCTTCAAGGCTTAAATTTTCTTACGTTTTTGAATGCACCAGATATTGACTACATTCTTAGTAGCTAAAATTAGGAAAATGAATACGTGTGAAATATTACTTGTCTTCAATTATCTATCTTCCGATAAGACGTACGTACAACAAACACAAAAAAATGCATACCATTCGTTTGCAATGGAATGGAATGTATTTTGTTGTGCAAGTCATGCGCTTGCCTGGCGCTTTTTTTTCAATCTCAGCTGCTGTGGCAGCTGGCTGAGACTTGTGCCTTTAACAGCTGCTCCCTCACTTGAACGTAACAGCTGCTGCCACGCCTGAATGTTACAGCTGCTGCCACGCCTGAATGTTACAGCTGCTGTCACAGCTCGATGTTACAGCTGCTGGCACAGCTAGGTGTTACAGCAACTGTCACAGCTTGATGTTACAGCTGCAGTCGAATCCAGCTGTCATCACTTATGATTCACTTCGTAAAGAAATACATGAAATTCAAAAATAAAAACCTGTAAACCTAACGTCAACCGAGATTCTTCTGAATTTCTACTCATGGCATGTTTTTGTAATTGAATACCAGTGCTGCTCTAAAGATGTCGGAAAGAAACGAAGGCTATTCACATTATTTTAAAAATGCTTGAAAATTTCATTCAGAAATGTAGAAATGATCATTGTTATAAACGCATTGAAGAGTAGAAATAACAACAAATTTAGCCTAGGTAATATTTTGTTTTGGTATAATATAAATGATTGATGTCTAATCTTTTACAATGTTCTGAAAATTATGATTCTAAAATTCGAACGCTCATAAATTTTTATTTAAGAAAATATGGGTAAATTCAAGGCATTTTTCGTGCCCGTTATTTCGTGCCTGACTAATGATAGGTCAAAGCTGTAAAAATTTATAATTCTTCATTAGTGTCTCACTGGGACTTGGCCCAATGCGGCATTCTTTCAATGTAAAGCACAAAACGCTTCGAGGATCCTGGAAATTTCTTGTCTGAAACGCTCCTGCAAACGAAAATCATAATCCAATACGGCACATAAAATGGAATTGGAGAAATTTGAATTCGTGTCAAAAAATTTATGGGTGTAGAGAATACGGGCAGGCAATGACGGGTATTTCCCGAAGGGTAACAGTGCTACTTTGATATTTTCAGTGTTTATATGCGTCGCAATCTCCAGAACCTTAAGAAAAATAGTAAATTTAATTACCCTAACTAACTTGAAAAATTTTAGCTATCCAATGGCATGAAATATTTATTGCTTCCAAGGGAATCAACTTCTTACATAAAAAACAATCCTTCGGCTCTTGAATCACATACGTGCACAAAATGAGTCTTTAGGTTACAAATAGTAATTAAGTTAAAATGATACGGAATTATTGTTTCGCAAATACATTGATTGCGCGCTGCAGAATCTCGTTTGCACCAGGTGCTCAAAAAGCTCACAAAAATTAGAACTGCGAAGTCAATTTTTTACCCGCAAGGAAAACGCGCGCATGTCTAAAATTTCGCCTCGTCCTAACACGGGTACGAGAGCTGAAATAATCTGACTAACTTCGCCGCTTGGTGAGCAGGAGATTTCCGCCAATCATTGTGACATTCGCTGTATGTAGTTGACGAAAATATGAGAAACTTGATGCTAAGCCGGCTCTGAAGTTTGGCTGAGTAGCTTTAACTTCACCATAAGTCGTAAAGTGACTTTCGCAGCTGCGTGGGACTTGCGTATTCTGGGGCTGATGGTGTTTGCTGTCCAAATTAGAGCATCCCTACGAAAATATCAATCATGGGAAAAATTGGGCCGTTTTTGCATCGTGAGCATGCAAGGCGATAATACTGAAGGAAACTCTTCGCGAGGTGTGTCAAACAAGATTATGACGCAAAGTGCAAAATGGCACTCGAATGCATTAACTCTATCGTCTATATCATTTTTCCTTCATAAATTGCTTCCAGAATGAGATGAAATATTCAGCGAGCAAAGAAAGACCCACATTTCAACAATGAAGTTTTAGAAATGCATAATATTCGCGTTGTTTCAACACTAGCGTCTCTTTTACTACGCCTAAATTTTTTAACCCGACAGAGCACTAGGTGAGCAGCTGGCAAAATTTACGCACAAATTACATCCAGTATAATGAGTTTGATTTATTTCATGGCACAGTTGAGATTTGTGTCGCTTCATAACACCAAGCATCATATTTTGAATGCCATGTGAGAACGATGCGTTGGTGGTGTGCGAGTGTTGGCCAATATTCCTTACAGTCTCAAGTCCGCTTTCCTTCATGTTTATTTCACGAATTCGACATCATTTTTTGCCGAACAATTCCTCACCCATCTTGTATCAATATTAGTTTTACAAAACTCACCCTTCAACGGTTAAGTACGTAAACCATACACTCCGTTCGTCGTCATATTAGACCTTATAATTTACGAATCGTACAACATCTACAGGTTTCACTGAATTCGTTTGGTAAATCAACTCAACCTTTAGCTTCCACTTCAAATTGCGGACACTTATCCGAGTCAAGGGCGGGAGACTGGTTGAAGAAAAGCCGCGCCTGGCCTGAATAGCGTGCATTGCTCAGAGAAGTGGAGATTCGCTCGGTTGACCTCGACCTGTTTTGCATGAGCACCTTCAAGCTTACCTCAAATTAGCATTCCCCACCATTGAGTCCCAATTGTTGTTGCCGCGCACACCTCCAAAACAAAGGTGCGGGTTCCGGAAATGAAAGCGGAGTGCTGACAGCTCGGGAGGGTTCCGGAATAAATATTGCCAACGGAAAAATAAACTGATCTGCAGGACGTGATTCAATGGAATCAGCGGGAATATGAGCGGTGGCTTAGGAAATAAATTGGCTCGACCGGATGCTCCGTGAGGTCAAATAGCTGTAAGCTGAAGGGAATTTCAGGGCGCAGAAGAGTCACGATCGAATGTTTGGGGAGAATGGACCTCGATCGCCGATAAATCAATTTTGTTCACTGTTTTGTTTACGCGATTACAACAAAATTGGGTTTGAAAATACGGAAGCAATTTTGAGATAAGGAATTTTTATATATTAACTTGGATAAAATTAAGGATCATTAAAATATTTTTTTATTAAGCTGAAGACAGCCATCAACTTTAACTTTACAAAATCGACGAAATCTGACTGAATATTAAAGAATTACTACGGTTATAACGAAACAATGACGTATCGAAAGTAAATGTAAACTTCCCCCCACAAAAATACTGAGAATACACGCGCCAAAAATAAAATTACTGTCGAATCTTATATTTTCATTCTTAGATTAAATTATCTGGAGAAAATTGTTATCGACTTGAAGATAAAAAAGACTGGGAGAGCATAAATCCCCAAAGAATTACTAAAACTCAAGCATAAGTTTTTATTTCTAGGTAAAATTGCCTGACCAAAGTCCTCATCAACTTCCAGCTGAAAAAGACGAGAAAAATAAATCAAAGATAATGTTATCGACGCTCCTTTAAATGTTTTATATTCAAGATTAATTATCTGACGGAAGCCCCAGCCAACGTTCAGTTGAAAAAGGGCAAAACCAATGAAAATAAAATCATCGAAGCTCATACTCATATTTTTATCGTAAGTAAATCCATAAAAGAGACAGTTCTCAATTTATTTTTTCGAATGATTCTATCACAACAACCCTCGCTGCTACCGTCCATGAACATGTTGACGGGCAGCCAGCACCTCGCTATAATAATTTATGAATTTAAATAACCAGAATCAGTCTATGATTTTACAAAGTTTGAGTGGAATCACATTATCTTCACAAAACATATAAGAGAATTTTGCGTCATTCTACTTGGAAGGATCAAAATTAAGGAATTCCAAACTGAAATCCACTCATTTAACACATCAATTAATTTTATTCAGCGTCTAAAATTACAAACCGTTCATAGTTTTAAAAAACACCCAATGGAGTTGAATTTTATTAAAATATTTCATTGCTGTGAAGTTTAGAAAGACGCAGCGATTCAAATTCATGAATAGTTCTAAATAATAAAAGCAGCTTTAGTCCTAAAAACCGCTTGAAAAATCAACTGCCCTAAGTTTTCACTCAGCTCGTGCAGGTGCTCTGAATTACCTCAGTAAAGACCAGTGGTGCTATCATGGCCCCGTTACAGAAGGCTGCTGCTGGTTTTTCGTACGAAGCTAAATGCATTTTTAGCGCAAAATTACTCAGGTCCCCATGGAGTTAACGGACAGGGTTTTCTTTCCGTAGTTTGAGGGCCGAAGCCCAACGACCAAGATGTATCTCGCTGTACTAATTTACGAATTTATGTTCCCAGACACAGGCCATGCTTTGCGAAGATTGAGTCGGCTTAGGAACAATTCAACAAAATATTTAAATATTTTGGCCAAGTATATAATTTCCTTTTGAGTGCTTCCTGCAATTAGGCACGAAGAATTGGAAATAATCTGGAAGGTCTGGATCGCTTCAGCAGCTCGCCCATTCATAATTAAGTGATCGAAAACTCTGCAATCTGGGTCGTAACAAATCAAACGTTTGGGAAAAGGTGTGGAAATTTAAAACTACTTACATTATGATCGAAATATAAAGTACATCACCTCTGCTGCGAGTCTGAAAATATTTAATTAATTGGTAGCAAATAACTGCTTCATACCTCGAATCTCGCCAAAAATTGCTCCCAATTTGACGGTAGGCTTTCTAGTCTGTCAGGAATCGATACATAACGACGCTGAAAAAAACAGCTCAACAATTTACTCATGTTGAAGTAATGTTGAAAAGGAAATTCATTTATTTCTTAATTTCTTAATATTGTTGCCCAATTTTTCGAGGAGCAAAATTTTTGAATTTTATTTACTTCTATCCGGAAGTCAGAGTTTACGGTCTTTTCAATATTTGTGAATTTCCGGTATGTTCAGTGCCAACATAGGTTACTCTTCATTCTTTCACGGCCCGGACATTCTTTTGAATTATACTGTTATTAGTGTTTTATTTTCATGGGACCAGAGAGTTTCCTTTTCCGACGTGCATAGTGAAGGAAGCAAATACATGAGTGCATATGCATATATATATTCTCGTAATCAGTCTAGAATATTTCATTTCAATCACGTACATAGCGCAGAATCGACATGAGTTTTAGAAACCAATAAAAGAAAAATCCGATACCCATCGCAACTACAACCTGGACAACTTCATCTTGTCAATAAGTCGGAAATTTCCGAAGAAAATGTTTATCTGAAGACCCTCAATTTTAAAATGCGCAGATGCCATGTCTTGAATACTCGAGAAGACAGTTTAGGACCGAGCTTGGAGTTGCAATTCCGTTGTAGAATCGAAGCCACCGATTTTAACTTTTATTTCTGTTATATTCCCTGAATTCGGCCGCAAAAATCCGAGTTCGAGGACTCTTTCACAACAGCCCGTGTTCATACGTAAGTAATGGGGATTTGCATTGCTGAAAATTATCCGATACTTGACAGAATGTGAACGTTGAAGTTGACAGTGAAGTTGCTCAGTTTTTGAAGCAATTATGTTTTTGGGTTGACTGCTCCCTATCCTTGTATTTATATTTGCTACATTATTTAGAACTCTCCACTGGAATCGTTTACGATCCTTTATTGAAGACGCTGTATCATAAGTTTAACAATTAATTCACTAGCAGACTTTATGTTAAACGTACAATGCATGACGTACAAATGTCTCATGTCACAAATGTCACAAATTTTACTGGCAGGTACCCAGTGAAAAACTCACGTATACAAAAGCCTTTTTTAGGAAAGTAAAATTCAGAAAAATTTAGAATGCTGTCAGTGTCAAATTTGTTCACGAGTAGGGTCTGAAAATACCGTAAGCAAGTAATCTAAGCCGTAATACTGGAAAAGCTTTCAGTGAGACGAAAAATACTCCCGTATCTACGTGCTCAAAGTAAACACCATAACATCCTTTTATTGAGTCACTTAAATTTTTCGTTGAAGGAAAGTTACAGTGAATAACTTTGAAAAACTTTTCGCTAAAAAAGTGTCGAGGCTTCTTAGCTCATTCTCAACGAAATTGTCAGAAGTGGTAAACGAAACCAGAAAATTGCATTTTAGAATTAACTACTCGAAAGAAGTAAACCTAATCACGAAAACGAAATGAATTAGGGTGCCCTAGTCCCCCCCGACTGCTTCCTCAGTGAGTACAATTCAGCTTACCCCTCAGTCTGTGAGTCATATACAGAAAACCCAACATCATTCCAGGGAACTCAATATCAATCCAAAGTTCAACATCATTCCAAAACTCACCATCATTCCATGAAACTCAACATCGTTCCAAAACTCAACATCATTCCAAGGCACTCAACCTCATTTCAAAACTCAACATCATTCCACGGAGCTCAACATTGTTCCAAAACACGAGCGTATCGACCCACATCATGGAACTCGTGAGGTCGCTTCTTGCCCTCGACCTGCAGTCGTTCCCTGCCTCGTCGACAACAAGGATCCTAAGGTTCAGAAAGCTTCAATTTTCTTTTTCGGAAATATCTTCAATTCTGAGAACCGCGAGCCCTCCATCGAGGGCACATTTGAGTTTTGTGAGAGGCGTTCCCTCGATTACCCAGAAGCCCACTCGATAAATTATTTTTCTAACTTTCTCAGGTGCATCTTGACAACTGAGTCAGTTTCAATAATTGGCGTCCCTGGGAATTCAAAAATGTTTATATGAAAAGATATTTTCCTGAATCTTTGCTAGTTAGCTCAGTTGTCGGAGGATTTGGAATTATTGCCGAGTATATATACAATGGAAGGAAAAATGAAATAAAAACTTTTTACTAAGTATTCGTTCAAAGTACTTGAACAAGTGCATGAATAGTAACCGGTCTCATAATTACTCACAGTTGAGTATAATTAAATAGGGATCCCAACATGTAGTGATAATGTTAAAATCTGGAGATACATAAAATGAGAAAAAAATAAAGATATCTTAGATTATTATGACATGAGATAACGACATCGTTGATAATGATGACGAGAGATAACCACATCGCTGATTATAATTATGAGAGATGAAGGGTCTATTTATTACAAGGACGAATGATAACGATATGATTGGTATTGATGATAAGAGAAAATGACATTTTCTGCTTTACTTACAATACGAAAAAATGCCTGCAGTACCGAAAAATATTCGTCACGGTACAAGGTCCCGATGCAATCAGCCTCAGAGGATACTGACTCGTTAGATGCCCGGCTGTGAAATCATTTAATATTAATTTATGCTCCCGGGTATTTATGTTTCTGATTTATTGAGCTGCTTTGCCTCATAATCAAATCCTCTTCGTTAGGAAAGTGCAAAGGTTGATATTAATTACGCACGCTAATGCATAGAAATTCGGCTTTGAGCAAAAAAATGATCGGGAATGTTAAAAAAGAAACGATAATATGCTAAAAAAAATTTATGAAGTGTGCGGGCTAAACTGCAGAGATCGTTAATTTTTCAGTCACGAAAATAAATGGATGTTAAAGATGAAGTTAATAAAAAAATTCATCTATTTCTTCCCAAGAGGGGCAACGTTTGCTGCACCGATCATACTATCAGTAATGCAGTCTAGTTGCATAAAGCTAATGCTTATCAAAATGTTGCAGTGCGTTATAATGAACAAAAAATAAGAACAACATGATATAGATCAGTTTCAAACGCAGTCGTAAAATAAAAGTTCTATTCTATAGTTTTCCCTATCGCCATCTTACGGTTAATTAACTTCGAGGCTCAGTTTTGTTCAAAGGTAACATAGTTCTAGCTCTAACATACTCATTAATACAGATTCCTAACATTATCATTAATGCAGATTCGCATGAGCCATCAGCTATACATATCGACGTGTGTAAGGAGTACTAAAATCAGCTGCATTGTAAAATTGTTTTCATTATGATCCGATCAGCGAGGTTTATCAGGAAGGCCAATCCCATGGGAAGGGCAAATTCGCGGTCGCAAACACTCTGATGCGAGGGAAGCTCTTCAAAAGACCGCCTAATGAGCTTGCGAGCGCAGAGGCGGCGCCTCTCTCATGCACTTCAGAAATTACGAGTTCAAGAAGCATCAGCGAAATCGAATTATCCTCATTGCCATCAGCACAAGAAACACTTGCACCAATTTCGTATTTTATCAGAAGAAGCACCCATGAAGTTAGCGTAAGTTCGGAGTCCTGAGGCAGTGGGAGCAGTTAGAGAATTGTATACTGGGACTTGAGCTCCTCTTCACTTAAAGTGCGACTGTTGGTCTTGCTTACGACTTCGCGCCTAAGAAATGGTTGAGCAGCGAGCGAGTACAAGCCCTATAGCCGAGAAATATTACTGCGGCTGTGCGGCTATGGAACAAGAGAGAACGCCTCCTTAGGGCAATTTACATTTGGATTTGCCCTTGCGTCCGAAAATTCACGCACGAATTGGGCAGAATGTTGCCAAACTCTCACGTTACTCGGAAATTTTCGCTCTGTTGTCTAAAATTTCCGATTGATTTGGTAGAAAAATTGAATGGTTTACGAATGAATTGGTTATGCATGTTCTGTTTGCTAGTTTGCTAACATTAAGAAACATAAACTAATCTTACCGCACAACTGCATCAGGCTGGTTTTGAGACCAAATTTTAAAACATTATTGAGGCCATTAAAAGTTTTATCTTCGACGTGAGCTAAGATATGTCATTTTTATTTTTCCGCCAGTGGTCTGACGAATTAATTTTCGAGTCTTTACTCGGGTATGTACAAATTACATCAAACGTATCACGGGAAAATGTATTAATAAATTGTACAATGATTCAATATATGATAATGACGTACTATTTTTTTTCTTCTCTACCACAATTCTTTTACCAGGGAAGGAACTCGGATGTGATGAATACATGTAGTGAATGTAAAAATTTGTAAACATTTGTAAACGTTTACATTTGTAAACATTTGTAAACGTTTACATTTGTAAACATTTGTAAACATTTTCATTTGGAAAAATTTGTAAACATTTATTTACCACAAGTAATTTACATCAGATACAGGTATGATTGCAGTTCATACGACGTATGCAGAGCATACAGTTCAGTCATACAGAGCATACATTGTCTACAGTTCATACAATATATACATTGCAGACAGTTCATACAATGCATGCAGTGTATACAGTACATAGAGAGCATGCAGTCGTTAATTACGTACAAAACGTTGGAAATATGTTCACATCAATTAGCCAACATCCACGAATCGCTTCGAATCAAAGTTCAAAATAAAAAGTGTGCACTTCATTGACATAGAGCTAGTCCTCAGTCTGCTATCGTTTTTTGCCGATATCAAAAAGAAATTTTTATAGATATTTTTCAACAACAATTGTTCTTCAGAGCAAACATAGCAATAATGAAGATCGCCGAGTCTTATATCTAACGGTGAGTGACGATTTACTAAGTACAACAACTTGTTATGGGTTTGAATTCTGATACATATTTTGCTAAGAAAGTTTAATTTTTTGTTAATATAGCTTGCACCTTGAATGCTAACAACTAAAATACTAGGATTATTTTACTTAATTTGAAACAGTTCAAATACTAATTAATTAAATTTTTGCAAATCCATTACGATGACAATCGTTTGTATCCATAACTTAACGCTGTTCAACATGGAGGAACTAAAGAATACTTGAAGAGAATTTTTTAATCTGGTTGGCACTTTTGCCTTCCCCAAAATAACATAAACTGATTAAGTTTCAATACGCTGATTACCATATCAAATTTCGTGCGTAACCAACACCATAAACGGATGACTTAGTGAGTCATGCCAATTTTTTTCTTTATACTGTTGATTGCGTAGTTTTGACACTCAACACTATGCAGAGATCTTGCCAATGGTGAAGTGACGTCACATTACGTACACTTTTATATTGCACGTAATGTGTGCTTAATACCTATCATAAGTATGGTAAATGCACTTAAAGCCTGTGGATACCTAATATTCATTATGCACACTCAATATCGTATAATATATACCTAATGTAGTAAATATAATTAATAACGTCAGGTTATGGTTACCTAATATGGTGCAACGCTTTTTCCATGAACACGATTTGAAAGGTGTCAGTGTTGTGTTAATAATCATTAACTCAAGCATGCAGCATTGTATATATCTATAATCACGGGCTGATTAGTCAACTTCTCAGTCTGCAAATGAAATTTACCGTTCACCCCAATATTCATAACACGACATTTTCCTAAGTGATAAATACAACTATAGGAAGAACGAGGCTTAGAAAACCTCATTTCGATAATTTCTCTCAGTCATTTCAAAGCTTCAAGCTCACGAAACATGCTGAGTAATCACTGACCACAGGGGCGATAATAATTTATTGTTTCATGCTCCACCAGGTCAGAAACTCGGAACTTTAGGTGTTTTAGTGAACAATTATTGAAGTTCCAAGGGGCGAAACGGCAGAACTCTGGCCATGCTCGCAGTATTTTTGGAGCTGCCGTCGTGCTGGCCATTAGTCCGACTTGTGGAGGCAGTGGCAGTGAACATCCTACCAGAAACCCTTCCAAGTTTCCTTGAAATTTCATCTGAACATTGGTGAGATCCGAATGAAGCTAAACAACAAAGGTCGATTCACGTCTACTCGCAATAAAATTATTGTCGCTCCTGAGACTATTGTTAAAGAACTTTTATGCAAAGCAATTAGGCAGGTAATTATGCACAGGTTTTTACAGAAATGAATAAAAATGAAAGCGTTCAGTTAAGGTGCTAAATAGATTAGCAAGCCCTGAAATCACACGTTAAAATACCTTTGTGAGATATCACACAGCTAAAATTTATTTTGCTCTCTGAACGAAGCAAAATTTTCACAAAAATAGACTTTTTTATTTATTCGATGAGAGAATTTCACCGACCTCATTTCGATAGTAGAATTTTCATTGCAGTCACATGAAAAATATTTGAGGACTTAGATAACATTTATAATTATGATTAATATATCCCTCAGTTACGCCTGACCTCCAAGCATTTTGCAAGGACAAAAAAATAAATTAGAAAGACAAACGCTATTATGACCGTCTGAAATTATCCAAAAACCCCTCTACATACAGTCATTTGCAAAAGTTTAAGACCACCCACAGAAT
>VOMN01093325.1:0-15338 GCA_014899125.1 Orchestia grillus
GGACCCAGACTCTTCAACTCTCTGCCAAAAGATCTGAGAGAGTTCGATAGTTCCCTGGACGTCTTCAAAAGAAGCTCGATAACTTTCTACGAACTATCCCTGATGAGCCTCCCCTGCCTCACTATCACCAATCAGCATAGGGAAACGGCCTCATTCAACAGCTCGCAGGTCTGCAAAGGTACACCATGTACACAAAGCGGCGGCACCCCAGTGTGGCCTCAGCGTGAAGGCCGAAACATCTCTAAGTACAAGTAAGTACAAGTAAGTAATGGTAACAGAGTTTCTGACAGCGTTGCCACCAACAGTGTATCGAATAATGGTATCAAGTTGTGGAGCCATCCACGGTAAAGGCTTCTAGCTGAGTATTTGCCTTCTTTTGATGCATAACCGCCAAGTGCCTATGATTGAGCAGGCTATAAAGAATTGCAAGCTTAACTTGTAGACTGTGCATTTCACCAGTAAAGCCTAAACTCCCTGCATGGAATGGACACGCAGTTCAATCCATGCGTGGAATGAGGCCTCTCAGACAGAGACCTCAATAAAGGTGGACGCATCATCTGCTGGTTGGTACTGTGGGTGCTTAACCGAATAGACGTTATAGGCTGTAGAGTTCCAGAAGGAGTCAAGCCGATAGTAGAGCTTTACATATATTCTGTCACTAAAAAACAGTCCTTGACACCGTTCCAGCACTAAAATAAATAGTCTCTCATGCAAAGGCAAGCACATATTTGTACATGCTGATGTCTCATTCCACCCTAGCTAAAAATTCAGTGATTTTTATCAGAAATAGATTATAAAAATTATCAATATGACACCTAGTCTCAAGCTTCGAGCCTCGTTGGATGTTGATGAAGCATTATTACGCCGTCAACAACAGCACCCGGCATTGCGAGTGATCGCACCTGGCTGTATGGCTGTAAGAACAGCAGTAATTCAAGCTCATCAGGCCAACAGTTGCAGGATGGAGCAAATTTATGACAGACAAAATGCATGCGGCCTCCAACGTCTGTATAGAACCACACGACGCAGAAGCCGCACAGGGCAGCGCCGCCAGGCCAGCGTGACCGCAGTTCATGTCAGGCCAGAGCAGAGCAGAAATTCTCCTTGAGGGGTCCTCTTGTCAGGGCCTTCACCCTGAGGCAGAGTAAGCGATGCTTACCTCAAATTGGAAATTCTGCGTCGCCTCAACTTAGCGTTAGGCCTGCCAACAACACAAATGTAGGGTGGTCACCTGCCCCTGTACGAGTTTTGACTGTGTAAGCGAGAATTTATTGCTCCTGGCTCTACAATGATTTGACCTAACAATATTGGCAGTGTATGCATTTGCACACATTTACAAAATGGATAAATTTGAAAGATTTTGAGTTGAGTTTTAATACACTGCAAATGGAGTGCCTAATCTAAAACGAGTTCCAAAAATAGCTGTTGTTTATTGAGATTTGATATGATGTTTTTGTAATAAAGTTTCATGTTCTTATGCGACATGATCTGAGCAAAACTTGAATTATAACAGAAGGATATGCAGAACGAAACACTCTCTTCAAGATCATTTCGCATCCCAATCTGTACGGCATTAAGTGTCATAGAAGCTGAAAATAAAATTCCGTGGGCGCTAATGGAACATAATCCTGCACTTGATGAAGCCTCCCATCGCCAGCCGACCCAAAGACCTGCGCATGACTAGCAATAATTTCATGCACTGCGCTCGCGTATTTTTTTAGGAATTCACTAATATTTCTCTCGTCGAAAATACTATTTATCTTATTTTATTATAAATTTAAGTTAGTAGTTTTGATTACTTATCTTTCGTAGCTTCATTTCTGTTGAGCTCATGTAATTAGTTTCAAGTTGAATTGCTTCACTCAAGATCAGTCCGTTGGCTCTATCCAAATCTCGAATTTCAGTTCTTCAAAATTCTTAACAGACGTTCTGGCTCGAACAAATGAAGTGATATTGGGTTGTTGAAGGGATTTATTTCAATGAGATGTGTTGCTAGTCTTCCTTGAAATGTAAACGAAAATAAAACAATAGATTTTTATTTTATATCTTGAACGTTAATTTTTCTGAACTCAGGAAATGCCGCGGCCATCTTTCAATAGAAATAACTTGTTATTATTTGAATGATATCATCGGAAAGTTTTCTCACTTTTTTGTAGTTCTTGATATGAATACAATTTTGAGCAATAAACTGGCTATAATTTTTGTACATTGGAATACTTATGGACTCAAACTAAAATATAGGAACCTGAGAAGCAATAAATTAATTGTAAGAAAAAATTCTATTGTCAAGTTTTTCACGACATTTATCATACAACAATATTTGCGAGATGACTAGTAAACAGAAACGCCATTTAGTGCCACTTCCTTGGGAGTTGAAATCGAACACTTCCGCTAAAATTTACTTATAAATAACGTAATTCCTTCCACAAATCAAGTTAATTCTACTGAAAAAACGTGAAAAAAGTCTCAACGCATAAAATTCGCTTCTTTCAGCCAAAATCATTGTTCCACAGGGAATGGTACGGATTCCTAAGCCTTGTCCCAGAGCACTCGCCCTGAACCCTCCTCCAACAGCGAGACACGTCACTTCCGAGCTCTAAAGCACTCCTAATGAACCAAGAGTGTTTTTCTAATCTCTTTGCTTGTTTGGTACGACAGAGTTGACTAGCCCTTCATTTTAATTCAACGGCTGTTTAAGATCTGTACATATGACTTTTGTGGGCGCCTACATGAGCTTTGCTCGAGAAATACGAATGATCTAAATCCAAATATTTATGTATATTGATCATAACCCACTACAGAAATCTCAAGAACACGCTTACATCAAAAGGGTAATCGTATACAAATGAAGTTATCTCCTTTTCAGATTGAGTCCAGATGATATCAAACCCTAACGCGCTTTCCTTACCTTGTTCACAACCTGGCCAAAAAGTTTGTCTCACCTTTGTAAAATGCAGATATAGTTTTAACCACTTTTTACATGTGCGCTCATAACAAATTTGAAGAAAAATACTGCGGTGACAATAGCTGCGCTTAGTGCCAAAGGTAGTAACTACTGCACCTGCTCTTTCCGGGACAGCAAGCATGAATAATCTAACTGGGATAAAGCCTACAAACAAGCCTCAGTCATTGACGAAGGACAGGTTATGAGTTTACACCAGGCTGGAAAATCTACCAGAATAATGTCTCAAAAGATAACCACAGGACTTAAGACTGTGCAAAAAAACAATTGAGCAGTGGAAAAAGAATGTTGAAGTGGAGTCATTCAGTGGTAATAGTGGCAGAACTCAAATTCTAAATACTCGCTACAGGCGTTCTCTGAAGATATTGGTGAAAGCGAACACGCGGAAAAGTATTCAGCAGTTGACCATCATGTCAAGTAAAGGCTCTAAGAAAATTTCTGTTCTCACCACGCGTCGAGAACTGAAGGAAATGGGTTCAAGGGGTTAGGCCGCCACCAGGAAATCATTAGTTAGTAAAGCTAACTGAATGAAACGGCCCCAATTTGTAAAAGACACCAAAAACTCGACTGTAGAAAACGGAAATACGTATCATGGTAGTGAATCGAGATTCACCTTCTGCCAGAAAGATGGCAGAGTTAGAGTGAGACGGAAAGCCTATGAAGCTTTGAATCATTCATGCATTGCTCTGACAGTACAGGCTTCCGGGGGCAGTGTAATGATCTGGGAGCGCTTCACATGGTCGAGAAATGGTTCGGCATCCTTGTGCAGCAACAAAATGAAATCTCAGAATTATTAGAACATCCTAGGTGACCAAGTACGCTTGTCTGTGAATTTTTATTTTCCTGATGGTTCTGGTATTTTTCAAAACAACAGCGCTGTCATTCACCTGTCAAATGCAAAGCCAAATTGGTTCAGGGATCCCGTAGGATCATTTTTTCATATGGAATGACCTCCAGTGTCTCCTGATTTGCACCCTATCAAAAATTTGTGGAACCAACTGAATAGGGAGCTGCGAGATTCAGCAGCTTTTCATTTTCCACTGGAAGATCTTTCTCAACGTTCGCTCTTCTTTGGACAAACATTCTTTCAGATTGTTGTAAAATCTTGTAGAATCAATGCCTACTAGACTGGAAGCTATGATCAATGTCAAAGCTGCTCCATTAAATTATTTAGCTTCAGTGTTTTTGTTACATCCACTTTTCCCCAGGGTGCGACAAACACTTTACCCGGGTAGTGTATCATATTTTTTCCGTCTCAGGTAATTGTCATGTTCGTATTTCATTCAAGAGCTGTCACAATTCGCTATTTTCGATGACATTGATAACATGTTTCGTTGTTAATCAATACTTGATTTTTAGTCTAATAGTATATGTTCATGATACCGTATTCAATGGCCTAAACAGTTGGGAAGCTTTTCTTCAGTTAAAGAAGCAGTCCGATGCAGAATACCAACTGAGCAGCGGATGCCCAAAATTATGCAACTCCAACTCTACACAATAACCATGCCGATGAATACTGTTAATGGAGGCATTCGGCAACTCTAACAAAATATATCAAACAAAATATTCGTACTGAAGGACGTCGATGCAAAGAAGCTGTGCCTGATATGCTGAAATGAACTTTTCTACGCAACTGAGTTAATAACTTATATAGCACCGCTCTAAGTGAACACGATATCGATAATGTACTTGTTGAGTTTCAAATGAACACGATAACAAAATATTTCCCTCTGCAACTTAAAACTTTATTATTGTAAAAAAAAGTATAAGCATTCTGCGAAGGATACCATTCACGATGGAGACAGAAATCTCTAACGTTTAGTCCATAGAAAGTCCTTGCTCAAATTGGCCGTTAAGATTAGGGCCTTGGAGTGACCGAAGTGCCTCCCCCTTTTTAAACGTCACTAACGAACAATAACCACGCGTTGGGTCACTCTTTTGAAGTCCTCATTGAGCCTCTGATGATTCTTCTTTATTTTCTAATAAATATTTAATGCCAAAAAACACTTAATTCAGCGTAGTCTCAATGAACTGTAACCATGATACTATGTGAGTGCCCTTATTCAATTACCCAGAGATGATGAAATTTCTGCCCTACGTTATTACTGAAAGTTGAGCCTGGTTACAAGTAAGATACCAAGATTGAAGGCAAGTAAGGAAAATGTTCAGAGTTTTAGTATTGTATAGATTTATGTACTATATAGATTTATTGTACATGGTGGCGCATAGGTAACGCACCCTTTTAAAAAATTAATAAAGAACATTGACAAACCTAATACTCTACAGAAATTAAAACTGAAATTATTCAAGAAATCAGCATGATAACTCCAAAAATGTTAAGTGCAGTAATGAACAGCGTCATTAAAAGAGCACGTTTATGTTTGACCTACAATGGCAATCATTTAAAAAATATTATTTTCCATACATAGTTGTAAAATAAACTTTAAAAGTTCTTCTATTGTTTGCAATTGTCCAAATCGCTTTACCTTGTATACTTTTTTCTTTATTGATTTTTAAAAAAAAGTGCGTTACTAATGCGCCACCCTGTATTTAGCATTGTATAGATTTAGATAAATACGGAACATTTAGTTATTTATTTACCTGAGCTTTCAAATTGTGGTACACAACTGGTTATCAAGGGACCGAGTTTTTGAAAACCGAGACGGATGTAGTGGTGACGCGTATCTAGTATACAAAATATCATTTTTTAGACGATAGATGTTATCATTATACAGGCTGTCCCACGAAAAACCGAACCCTCTCCTTAAAATTGTGTAATATGCTAACTTATAAACCAATTCTAATGTTCGTGTTTTATTTTGATGCAGAAACTTGTTCTCGACTGTGAAAAGGTTATACGAAACGTAAAATTTCAAGAACTAAAATTTGTAATCAAAATAAAATGGACTATATTGTACTATATGACCTGCCGGTCATTTGCGTCGCGACATTTCTGACATTTGTCTCTCATCTTTCTCATTACTCGTTTTATCATGCGTGGAATGTTCTTTAGCACGTCAAATTCAGCAGTAATACGGTGTTGTGACTTGTTTAAAATATGTGGTGAAAATATGTAAGCGTTTGATTTTATATGACCCCATGCAAAAAGTCACATGGTGTCAAGCTCGGTGACATAGGAGGCCAATCTACGGATTTCTGCGGCAGTAAACGTTGGGATTGTCTTCAATTATTTGATTGACATTAGCAATGTTGCCCTCATCCTTGATGATTTTTAATCTGCCACCATTGCCTTTGTTTGAGTTAGGTACGGTACCCATTTTCGCAAAAACATGACATGTCGAATGGGCCAAATGAGCAGGGCCAGTGAGCATGTAAATTACTCAAGGTGAGCTATCACAGCCCTCGACCTCCCGCCCCCAGGGTTACATTTGCCACCATGCGAAGAAGAAAAAATGGACACTATACAATGTTCGCTGGGCTAAACCATTGTAGGTCCCTCTCCCTTTGAGCGGGAGCTGCAAAGGAACTCCACAACTGACTTCACTATGCCTATAAGCCCCCACATATCGATACGAGCTCTCCTAACAGGCCGTCAGTGCGTCGCTCATCTCTACCACGCACGTCTAAATCGGTGCCCAGATTACTTCAGGTGATACTGAGAACCTCGCAACCAGAGGTGATGCATCACTACTTCCCTCACTACTTATTACTGCATCACTACTTCCCCGCCTAACTGCTTCCTAAAACCTTCGACCCTGGATGGGTGTTCGAGCGATGCTCAATCAGCGGGACACATGAGACGCACTTAGTCGCCACCGACTTGAGTATTCAAGCGTGGTGAAGGCTAGCGCCGGGCCGGGCAGTCTTCATTCGTCCTCGTCGTAACCAGAGACCCTCGCTGCTGCTAGGATCTCTTCTATCTTCTCTCCTTGGTCCCTTCAGAATCAAACAGTGAAGGTGGGTTGCAGTGATAAGTTGGTGTTTTGTCTCACACGATACTTTCCGGTGAATGTATTCACGTAAGATTCGAAACTCGGTTCCCAGCCGGTAAGTTCAACAGTTCGGAAATCTTTCATCTCATGCAGATATGGAAACCTTTTACTCAATTTATACAGTGAAGCAAGAAACTTGATGTCATCATATGTAGCTTATACATTATCATTGCAATGCTAATACTGGCATTTTTAGCCAGATTTATATAATTTGCAAAAAAATCTTATTTTATACTTTAGTATTCTGATCTTCCAAATGCTACAATTGTCAAGACTGTCGTGGGTTGCAGTCGAGTGCCCCGCCCTCTGAACAGAAGTTTGCTTCAATACCCGATGCGCTTTACGGACCAGGATCTTCAATATCGAAGTTTTCTATTGTTTATTTAACAATATTTACTATTAGCGTTAATTATTAAAGTATCTTTGATCCATCAGTTGTTTAAGACCCTCACTCAGATTTTTCCATACGCTTAGTTTTTGCGTATGAATGGTCATTTCGGCGGTCGTGGATTGCTGACAGGGTGAATAAGTTTTTCGTCAGTCCACAACACTGAAAACCGTGTATTATCACTCTATTATTCAAGATGCTTTACTCAACTCAAGTTTTGTTTTTTCTGTATTCAGACAGCAGTGAGCTTTTTTCTTCTTGTAGGGTGGTAATTATAAATGTTTCTTCAGCACATGCCCCATGGTACCATTGCTGACAGAAGGTAATGAAGTGAGTTCCCCAATGCTTCTCCTTGGGTCCCTCCCTATTTTTTATGGTGTTTTTAATCAGTTGGGGTGTTCTAAATGACCGATTTGGAGTACTTCTTGATCTTGGCAGGTGCGATTCTGTCTTTTTAAGGCTATTCAAGACCTAATAAACGCCTGCCCTGATCACACGAGGCTTGAGAAGTCTAAAAGTTTCCCTTGGTTTCTTCCCTGTCGTATACAGTTCAGTAATAGCTTCGCTAATTTTGCTCATGCGTCCTAAACATAGAAAAAATGCTTTAGAAAGACACTTAATCATTATTCGTAATATTAACGTTAAATTTAACCAATGTTTCTCAAAAAAATCTAATTATCATGCTAATAATATAAAAAGTATCTGCACTTCGATTGTTTAGTCTGTATTATATTTGAACTCCTAATTTAATTTTAAATTGATGGAGTTTAATCTAACTTGAATATTCTAATTCTAACTTGACTTATTTTAACATGAATTCATAAACTTAATTTATTCTAATTTGATCTTGAGTTATTTGAATTTGAAGGTAAAAAGTGTCACAGAGTCATCGTTCTTTTTACGCAAAATGGGAATTGAATTGATGAATTCTGACACGATTGCTTGCCTCAGGAACACGGATTAAAATTCATAATTACATGGGCACGTTTAGTAAATGACGCACATATTTAATTTACAATGGGCAAGGTATGAAAGTTGAAATTATTCAATAACTCATGGCAAATTTAACTGCATGAAAAACGAACCAGATCGACTAGGTATAGGAGCCAGTTTCAGTCCTCCCACAGAAATGTTTAAGTGCAAACATTAACCTACGAGGACGGAGGAGAAAAATAAAACTCAGATTAAGTTTAACACCTTAATTATTTATCATTATGTAACGGGAAATCAAAATACAAAAATGATCGAGAAACCATGTGCGACGCGACGTATGCTCAGCAGGGAATGAACGAATTATTCTCACAAACGATGTTCATGATTACGGAACTGGTCAAATGAGACGCCAGTAGGAGTCGTAATGCATAAAAAGCTGAAAAAGGTAATTTTGCAGATAAACATATTGAACAGCGCTAAGATAAACCATTACAACTTGAACCACGAAATTTGGCAGTCGGATTTAATCATTATTACGTGCACTTCTGTGTTATAGAATTGTTCCACTACATTTCTGATATTCTATCCACTCTAAGTTGCCTTACAATAACAATTCACGCCAAACATCAAGAGGGTTACGTGAGTCACTTTAATTTTTTACACAGTCAGTCAGATATACAGGGTGCCAATGAAGTCTCTTTACTATTGTAAAAAAAATTTAAGATTTTAATCACATTTTTCATTTGTGTGCTTCAAGGATCCTGTTTGTGGGAGAGTGGCAGTTGACTGAACCCCTAAAAAATGACTACCCTTCGAGAACAGGCACAATGTGTCTCGCGGTTTATTGAAACAAGATCGGATAGGCAGACTCAGTGAATTTTCTTCGGCATTTGGCGCTCACTGAATTATTACATAAAAACACTTCAGCACTGCAGCGTCTGTCTTCCTCTTCAATGGTGTTAGAATAGTGATCTTACGAAGCGGCCACAGCGCAGTGGCTCCAGAAGCCAGCCGGGGTGCATCGTTGCTGCAGGAGGTTTTCTGACTTCTCCAATAAATGGCGATGCAAGCTAAGCACGTGGGGCTACAGATGCAGAAGCTCAACGATGATGGTTTCTTCCCTAAAACTTTCCAGACATATGGCGACGTTCTCGCTTGTATTCGTGAGACTGCATGATATGGCGGAATTTTGCCATACTTTAGTTTTTCAGGTAAAGTACTCTTGTGAACTTCTCAATCACTTGCTATGCAGATGACGATAGGTGTATTTAAAAGAAACAGTACAATGATGACGACTTCAGCATAGTGTGTGTTCCAAGTCACTGTAATTTCACGCCAAGCACATTACTTTTGATGCCCTTCAGAAGGTCCATAGGCGTGTGAGCTCTAAGCTCATGTTTGATGCATTCTTTTGAGGGGCACCAAGAATAGGATACCAGAAATTGTGAATGTTGAAAAACGGAGCTGAGAATTTATAAGTAAATAACGGCAAAGCAACTGTAAAGAAATGAACTGCCGCAAGGTATCGTAAATACACAATGAGTTACAGGTTACTTGAATGTTTGCAAACCACCTCTTGTTTCAGGGGACAAGTTCATTCTCTTCTTCTTCACGTGACCCGAGTAGCCAAATCTCTGGTATTCAATAATTAAAATAGTACACCCAAATAAAGTCACAAGCCCAAGACTGGGCTGCAGCCTATTTTGGGCTAGACCCCTGGCTTTAACACCCACTTTTGATGCTTGTTCAATCTCATTTCCCAATTGATTCTCTCTAAATCCTTTCTTTGGAAATTACAACGCCCTTATCTTGGTTGCCCTCTTTTCTAACTAACCGATACCGAAGCATTCGTTTCTTCTACGTACCTCCTAGCATGACTTTTCCCCAATCGCGATCACTTAAGCGCGGTTTTGTCACGTCTATGTGTTTAAAGACATCCCCACTGCTCTGTGATGCGCGCTCTGGTTTGTTTTGAACAGCGCCTTGTTGCAGAATTCCTATGCTGATCTATGGCTCACACTTATGTAATTCTACATCGCAATGCCTCTATAGATAAAGAAGGCAGTGTGCTAGCTCGCTTCAGGCTGTCACAAAATGCATATTTTGAAGCAACTGACGTTCACGGTGCCCTGTATAAAGGCTTTTCCGAAATATCAGATAAATTTGTTCATTAAGATGCTTTTGAAGTTAGTGAAATTCATATAGCCCTGCCAATTACAGTCCATGCATAAGCCTGTGATACACTCACGACTTAGACTGCCTCTCTGAAAGACTGATATAGATGGAAAGAGCAGAAAAAAATACCTGGGAAGCTGGGAGAGCACCCTGATATGGTTAACACTAAAAGGATTCAATTATTTTTTCAATAAATAAAATATTGCTGAAACAGTCGCTCATAATTAATAGTTTATGCAGTTTTTGCGCATTCGCACTCGTTTCAAACCAAACGATAAGAATATCAGACTACACCATATTAATTTTAACGTTTCTCCGATAGCACGCTGGGCGCTGTAGAATTAAGAACAACACATTATCCCCATGCACGGAGCAGCAGCATGCGTGCCTCCCTTAGGAACGTGCCTCAACAAGAAGGAGCACGAGAGGGCTGCAATTGTTTCATTTTCAGGCCGCAACCCGCGCATGACTGCCTCAATGGATCTGTGGACGTTCGTTGTCAGACGCAGTCATCTAGCAGTTCTGAACAGCGGCTCGCATCGTTATTTCTGAAGAGCTTGTTGACAACCAGGAAGTTCACCATTGCCGTAAATTAAAAACTGCATGGTAAAATATTTTAGATGTTATACGTTATGCAGAGTTCATTTTTGAGAAGTATCATTAACCTGTTCAAGTTCTGACTATGGTACGGGTTTTTCGAATGTAGTTCCATCAAATACTGAAATTTTTCTCAAAAAACTGTAAGCTGCTCAAGCACTGCAGTTTGGAGCGTCGAGAGGTTGGAGGCGATGAACATAGAAAATTAATTAACATGTCTTAATGGGCTTCAGGAGCTGCAACATGTCTCACCAATGAGACAACATGTGAACTTTCCCTTTTACAGGACGTGGTGTCAAGAGTGAAGTGTTAATTTACTTTTATTTTTTGTTTAAATTAGTACAGAAAGACAAGGTGACCAAATGGACAGAGCCAATGCCCCAATTATGATAAAATGAACTACCAAACTGTTACCTCAAGTAATTTGAGACCAACGCAGCGCATGGGGACAAGACAAGAAAAGCTCAACCAACCTACTATTGTTTGAGTAACATCATGAAGTGTAAATCTTCACCCTTGCTTCCATTTATGAAAGGCATTCATGAAAAGAGGAAATAAGAAATTGTTTTCAAAAGTTTTAATTTTTAGAAGAGTGCCGCCATAAGTCAGAAATAATGGCATTCATAGTACCACGTACTCTACTTTCATTATACCAATGCCGCCTTTTTTGTACGGGCTGTTTGTCTGACTTTTCACAAGCTGCTCGAACATGTACACTTTTTCCATCCAGTATCTATTCGAATAACCGTTTGCACCGTAACATCGACGAACATAAATAAAAAGGTTGAGATTCCGCTTGAATTTTTTAACTAAGAAAAGGAAGACTAAAGACAAAACTCAATGCAAAACTCTGAAAGACAGGCAAAGCAGCATACCTTTCTTCATTAAGATATTGTGCAAACTACAAAACTTGGACATCTAGCAGCTCAATGTAACCATGCTGGTTCAGTTACACGGTTACTTCAATTAAATGACCCACTTCTGGATAGTTGAAACAGCCTCAGAAAATGACAGAACCTCCTCCCCCTTATATCGCCCTTTGTACACAGGCCTCCTCGAAGGCTTCTTGAGGTCGTCGCTGAACACGACGAAGGTCATCATTGCTATAGAGACAGAATCGTGATTCATTTAACTACATGACACTTCACCCCTTTACAGTCCAATGCGCGTGCTTTGGCCCAGTTTAAGCGAGTGAGGGTAAGAGTTAACATCGGTCGCTTACGAGCCATTCTGCAGCACATAGCCATTGAATGGAGTTTCATACGAAAATTTCGCTCAGAAAACGGCAGGAGAAGTTTCTATCAATGTCGTTTTGTGGTAGTTCCACCCTTGATGCAAAGCTATTCCGGTCAACAGTTCGGGACAAACGGCGGATGTCCCTCTCGGTTAGAATTTTCTTCTCACCACATTTCTGCCTTTATTTACTGCATGTACCGGATTGTTTCCATTGCTGGTAGACCTGCATAACAATCCAGCGTGAAACACCAGCGAATTCCGCTACGTCATTTCCGGGTGTCCCTTAGCCCCACCAAATGCAATAGATCCTTTTCGTGATTCCAGACATCATGCTTTCGTCCCATCATTGTGGACCAACTAAAATACAAATCTATACCTTGTCAGTTCAGAATGAAGGCTGATCCCTTTTACTAGCTTGCATATAGCATAAAGTTCGGTCACAGCTTTGAAAACTGATTGATGACCGAAACTGGGCGTAGTAAATAACTGGAGCTCGAAAAACAACGGGTAATTATTTTTTCGTCCGGGGAAGTTATTTCATCACACGTTGAGAAACCAGATATAGATATTCCCATTAACAATAATGTACATATATATATATATATAAATTGTCCTTCGAATTGTTGAGGGGAATATAGTACATAGAAAAGAACCATCCACCATTTCTTCCATTTTCTTCGTTAATGATTTGTTCTGAATGTGGTTTGTAATTGTGAAAAAGTACACTCTTTTCTTGTTGGGGGTAGCTGGACTTTTCTGAAAAAATTTCGAAGCACACGTTGCACATGTTGACATTGCACATCATAATTCTGCACGAGTATCAGATTGCTGTTTAAAAACTCGAGATGGTTAATACCCCACGATAAACTCAGTATACCCGCTCACTTACAAATTTTTGTTTCACTTCACACGCTTATCAACCGTTGATGTAAGAGTTACCTCTTAACCCTGTTGGAGAACAGGTGAGTTTTAGGAGAGGACCAATGCTGCAGACTCGTGGTATGCTTCTATTAAACAAAAAACATTGATGATCATGTCCAGTTCCTTGCGTACCTAATTTTTAGCGTAGATAAAAAACTGTGAAATAGTTTACAGGAATTCAAGGAGTATGGAACGTGCCGAGGATGAAAGTATGAAGGCTAAAGTACGGAATTTTAATAAAGCTAGTCCTTCAAAAAAAACCTTCCGGGCACTGAGCTCATAAAACGACCAGCCGAGAGCTTCACAAGAGAATTGCACACGTGGAATCAAGCAGGAGTCCTTCAAAGCACTATCAAAGTTATAAATTAATTTTTTTTTCGTTGAGTACCCTTTTATCAGTTCAGGAGCTATCGAGACCGCACTGAAATTGTGCGCAGTTATTTTTCATTCTAAATGAATTTCTGCCTATATTTCTCTCGATACTGTTAGCTGATAATCTTCAGATGGAAACTAGTCGAGAACGGTGTGCTTATAGTGCTAGTTTTTTATACTGCTGAACTGATATTGGAAATACATGTATAAAGTGTAAAAGAATTTATGAGATAAATGTTCTTGTAGCAAGGAACTATGAGAAGAAAAATGTACGTTGTTGTTAGTGATACGTAAAGAGAATAGAAAAATGTAATTTTCTTCATCGTGGCTTTATACTGAGCGCCTCTGCAATTACTCGGCTCATGTTACCACTAGAGTTTCACTGATGCTATTAGAGCTGCACAATTGCCACTAGAGCTTTAGTGTTGCCACTAGAGCTTCACAAATGGTACTAGAATGTCACTGCTGCCACTAGGGTTTCACTATTGCCACTAGAGCTTCACTGTTGCCACTAGAGCTTCACTGTTGCCATTAGAGCTTCACAGCTGCCACTAGAGCTTCACTGTTGCCACTAGAGCTCCACTGTTGCCACTAGAGCTTCACTGCTGCCACTAACGCTTCACTGTTGCCACTAGAGCTCCACTGCTGCCACTAGTGCTTCACTGCTGCCACTAGAGCTCCACTGCTGCCACTAGTGCTTCACTGTTCCCACTATAGAGCTCCACTGTTGCCACTAGAGCTCCACTGCTGCCACTACCGCTTCACTGTTGCCACTAGAGCTCCACTGCTGCCACTAGTGCTTCACTGTTGCCACTGGAGCTTCACTGTTGCCACTATAGAGCTCCACTGCTGTAACTAGAGCTCAACTGCTGCCACTAGCGCAACCCACATGACAAAGTAGACGGTCTCACGAATAAGAGGCGAATGGTCCAAGCACAATTCTGAACTAAGTACGCATCACACACACACCGGCGAGTGCGGTCATGGCAGAACTTCTTCACTTGGAAGCAACAGACGCTGCATTAGCAATTTGGGTGCGATTCCAAGCACCGGTGGGTCCTTTTACACTTAAAAAATTGCATTATCGCTGTCAATGTTTTAGATATCACTTTTTGATCGATGTTTTCAGACGCTTTAAGAAATTAAGAAATCAGGTTCAGTGAGAAGTGTTCTGAAAAAAAAGATGGACGCACAACGCAAATTCTCTTTAAGAAACCTGAATGCTCCGCAAATCGTGAAAAAATAATAATACTGTTTCCCTGAACATGTTTTCGAGGCCTATGCATCGTGTGATTAATACTTTGGTCATGACACATCAGATTTCTAAAATGTTTTATTGTCGTGGTGCTCCATCTCAAACTGAGGATGGCATTAACAGACACTTTTAACGAAATACGTAGTTATTGCCTGATGAACGCTTTACTAATTGTAAGTTAACTTGGGTCAAATAAGTATTTGTAACATATGTGAGGAAATTAGGAATATATCAATTTTTTGCGGGGTAATAAGGCCAGAAAATTGGAAGCGCCCATAACATAACAATTGACGCATAACAAGTTTATTCGTCAAATATTTGACGAATAAACTTTAGAAACAACGTAGAGACTTTGCGGGTGACGTTGACCACACTCTCGCGAGTAGAATGCTCTCGTAAATTTCCAAAAATGTCAGACTGAAGGGGAGGCTGTGTTTCACGAAGGAAATTAAGTTAGAGAAAGGTCCTCGGGAGTGGACGAGGGCTTAACCACAAGAAATCCAGCAAGTGCACAGGAAACATACATCAGGCAGAGAGCTGTAGGCG
>VOMN01093335.1:0-16451 GCA_014899125.1 Orchestia grillus
CAATATTTATTAGTTAAACGGAAAAATAGGATTTTTCCACATGCTGTATGAGTTATTATTCAGAATTCTAAAGAATCAGCAGCCGTGATGTCTTCAACTTTTTGCAGTGAAATCGGAGAACAAACTGGCGAGTGAGAAGAAATGATTGGTACTTGATCATAGAAATATTCATCAAGCCTGCTCGTAATTTTATAAATCTTTCGTTCAGCTATGATGTTTCCTAACACAAAGCCTGTACGAAATATACATCTGGCTCGAGCAGCGTGAACAACTTGCACAATGATATCTACAAATGCAAGGAATTTTATTGCCTGTACTGCATTCGACGCCTGCCTTCACGACGTTAATATGATGATAGAAAACCAGCGCTTGCTAGCATGAAAAATTGGAAGTGAAAGATTAAAAACACGAAAAACAAAAAATTGTGGTACACCCAGAAGTTCCACAATATTTTGAGAGGATAGCGATAAATCTAAAACTAAATTCACCAGTTTTCTCAGAGAAGTTTATGATAATAATATCAAAATTTATACACAGGCCTAAACAGGATTGACCCAATTCGGGTACGTGTTCTTCAATTTTACTTTCTACACTGAATAATACCACAGAAATAGCGAAAGAAATGTAAATAATTCCGAATTAAATTTCCGTGGAAGTAAAACTTAAAGGATATGATATCATACGTCTTACCCTTACCGCTAAGTTTCCGCTAAGTTTGTATGTAACAAATAAGCTTCAGTTACTTAGTAAGTTAAGCTTCACAATATGTGTAACAAATTTCACCTAATCTGGATTCAAAATCTCAGGATCTTGTTCCGTACAATTTTCCGGCCAAGATCCTGATGAATAACGTATACTGCTACAATATAGACATCGTTCCTTGGGGCAGGTATTTCAGTTCGACAATTTGAAGTGACAATTTTAATTCGGAGTTTTTCTTGCAGTTTTATAGGACTATGCGTGTATTGTGCAGAACTTGATCAACAACGCTTTGTGCTACGCATTCCTCCCTGAATGAAAAGGAACACATTAACGACGATGTGTCTGCAGTGTACTTAGCACCTGATACTATTTGGGACATCCTGATCTACAGCCGTGCATTAGGTATGTTTATCAGGCTTTTGGGTTGTCCGGAAAGTTTGTGCCAACTTTGAACAGTTTACCTTTAGACGTATTTTAGAACATGATCGAGTCAGGAAAATAGGATCTTACTGCACCTCCATTTATGTAGTTCAAGCAGGTCAAGCTATCTTCTTATTAAAGATGGTATGAGATCCAATAACCTGTGTTAATTCTGTAACCCTTTAAAACGGAAGAAAAAATTATTTTCGGCAATTGATGCTTTCATATTTCCATAAAGGAAAAATGCCTTGCAAGCAACCAAAGAAATATGCGCAGTTTTCGGTGATGACTCTTTATCGAAAAGAACTGTACGGAAGTGGTGCGAGGTTCCGACCTGAAGATTGCATCCTTATTGATAAAGAGCGATCAGGCAAACCATCATCTACAGATGATGACCAAATCAAGTGAATGATTGCAAATAACTCGCAGTGCACAACTCGGATATTGGCAAGAAGCCTCAACCTATCAAAATCCACCGTTCGTAAGCACCTGGTCAAGCTTGGGTTCTCAAATCGCTACGATGTTTGGGTGCCACATGACTTGAGTGAGAAGAATCTTTTGGATCGCGTTTCCATCTATGATTTGCTTTATAAACGGAACGAAAACGCGCGTTTTTAAAAGAAAATTGTAACAGGAGACGAGAATGGGATTATTTACCGAAATGTTCAGAGAAAACGTTCTTGGAGCAGACGGAAACGTTGTTTTCCTTTTCTTTCAACATGAGCCTCCCTTAGCCACCGTAAAAGCGGGTCTTCACCCTAAGAGAGTTTGGCTTCGTGTCTGGTGGAAATGGAAAGGAATTCTGTTTTACGATCTTCTCCCAAGTAACCAGAAAATTAATTCTGAGAAATACTGCTCACAACTAGTCGAGTTAAAACCAGCAATTCAAGAAAAACGTACAGAATTGGCCAACAGGAAAGATGTTATTATCCAACGGGGTAATGGAAGATCACACGTTTCTTTGGAAGCCATGCAAAAATTACTGGAGCTTGGCTGGAGTGTGTTACCCCACCCTCCATATTCACAAGACATTACTCTTTCGGATATCCACTTATTTAGGTCTATACAGAATAGTTTAATGGTAAAAACTTTACTTCCTTGGATGACTTGAAACGATACCTTGATGAATTCCTTTCCCTAAAACCACCTAAATACTGGGAAGAGCCTATTTTCAAGTTTAAGGAAAGATGGAGACGCATAGTGGTCTCCATGGCGTACTGGTTAGCGCGATGGCCTCGCAGGCGGGACGTTCAGGGTTCGATTCCGGTTCAGGCATGGTGTTTCACGTAACCAGGGAGTACTTCCCTCGGAGGATGGATGTTTAAACCACACATTCCCCACATCCCTCACAACGCCAGTAGTTGTAAGGTATTGAAAACTCAATTGTAAATCGTGTTGGAATTAATAAAGGTTATTTGTGCAAAATGAAATGTTTCATATTTGGGGGATTAAAAATGTTATGCTGTGTGTTTATTGATCTTTTTCTTTCCTCTGAAAATCGGCACAAACTTTCCGGACAACCAGATGAAACGTTCTCAGCGAAATGACCAGCCAGTTGGCTCTCATGTATTTAAAAATCTGTCAGGTCATAATTATATATAATCTATCAATTACTCGGATACAAACGATCAACCAAATAGAAATGGTTCTCGTTAATCTACGCTTGAAAACATAATAGTATTTACACCCAATGACATGGGACGATGAGAATAAATAAATGAAAGGGTATAAATTCAATTTAAAAAATCTGGAAATGGGCTTCGTTCCACAGCTTTAGGAATTATATGTAACAATGTAAAAGCTTTATTTTAACGCTTCGAGATGCTGCAATCACAGAGTACTTTAAAAGTTCCACAGCGTAAGATCAAGCTGCAGTCACTACAACTCATGAAAAATGTATATTTTGCTGCTGAAGTAAGAACATTTCGTCTTGAAACGAAGAAGCGTGAGGCAAAGTCATAAGTCTCTGAAAGTGACCATGGCTCGAGACACCCTTGGGGCATTCCTTAGAGAGATGCCAGCTTGAGATAGCTAGGGTCGAGAAGCGGCGGAGAGAAATGCATCAAGGCCATCCCTGCAACGCCTAATTCTAGTAAAATTCCTCTCTTAACTGAGAATTTAGGTATGAAAAAGTGAGAAAATCTGGATATCCGTACCTCAAATAACTCACTTCAGCGACTGATCAAGAATTTGGGATGAGGTGGATATTCTAAAAATCGCTGCTGCGGGACTGCGTAAAACTTTGCCGAATTGAGTATGGATTTTGAGACATATGCAGCAAGAGACATTCTGATCTGATTCAATTTCGATAACAATTATTCCCGTGTTCACAGTGTTTACTGTACCTAAACTTTAGGTATCTTAGTATCAAGAACGTTTACGTATACATTTTTGGTATCAAGTGTTAATAAAAGTTCGATTTCGAATGAATAGCTTTTCTGCACACAAGCACTCTTGACTTCGATTATGCGTCTCTTCGTTTTTGAATGTCGTCGAAAATCCTTTTATATAAATCTTCACTCAATGGAATAGATTGCGAAACATAAATGCTTATGGACTGGGTTTCGGATTGGATTCGTGTTGATTAAGTGCCATGAGACCAACTCATGTTCCTGTGCCCCTGTCAGCGCTTCATCATCCCCGCCTTGTCCGAGATGCGGCATAAGAGCTCGTTTTACTGGAATCGTAATTACTATGAATGTAATTCTTTCAAAATGAAAACATATCAGCATTTTATTACGCAGTTCTTAGAAGCTTAAGCAATTATTCACGTAGCTATATAACAGGGAACAGAAGCAGTCATCGACTCGCATTGAAACAGCTTTCCAAAGAATAATTTTTAATTTAAAAGGTAACGCTATTTTTGAACTGCTATCATTTGACTACTAATAAGTTACCTCCTACAACTTCTTTCCTTTAGTCCATCATTCTAATGAGTGTGTTGCATGGATTTTGCTGCTGTCCTGAACTGGTAACTTTTGATACAATAATGCAAAATTGAAAAATCACTCATATGATTTCTATATCACTACTACAATAAAGGAAAGGTGGATTCAGGGAAAGAATCTAGACATTATTTTTGAACTGAAATAAAAAATATTATTACTGTTGCATACTTAAATGATAATAAGAGACAACACTGTGAGGAATTCAGTTAACTTTATTTTGAAAAATAAAATATTTCTGTCGTTCCAATTCTGTACACGTTCTAATCTCTATTTCTGGCATTCGATGTTCATTTACCAACTTTTGCTAAGGGTGCTTAAAATACCGCATTGCATTTTGCTTTGCATTCAAGTAAGTTTGGAAATTAATTGATATTCCTCTCATAATCACCAATTTGTGACAATGAGGGAATCACACAGATATTTTCAGGTGTGACTGATGGACGAGCAACATTTCCTGGCAAATATTTATTTGACACACTTTTTAACCCCAGAACGATCGGTTGTCAGCCAATCAACTTGCAGAAGAGCCGATTAGAGTGGAATCGTATATTTTCCCAATAAAAGACTTCCTTCCCGACTACCAACATTTCCTTGATTTGAAAAGTACCGTTAACTGAAGTTTGACAGTTTCCTTTGTCATTATTGCAGTTCTCGGTCGTTGGTTTAACATTGGTAAAAATCATTAGATTTTCTTGGCTGTCAACTTCCGTTGATTAAACCATGTTCGTTGCAAGCCCTCGTACATACTTTCAACGTTTCACTTATGTCTATTTTGTCCGGTTCAGTGTTACTACTTTCTAAAGTTTTCTTCACATGTATATTTGATTTGGTATTTTGATTCGTTTTTGCATCGGGTTCAATTTGGTATGAAACATTTTCATTGCATTTCAATTTGAAATTTGTATGTATTCAATTTTTTTAAGTTTATTAAGATTCGATGAGTATTCGTTGAAGCTAAGAATATTTTGAGGTGACTAGCTTTGTACCAACTTGTACTAAACTATTATGAAAAGCAAGAAGGTGATTTGCTTCTTCAATTTATAACGTTGCGAGAAAAAGATTTAACGAAAATCTCTGGTTAATCATCTCGTATAAAATTTGGTACCATACCAGTCAACGAGTGGCTCAGGTAGTCCGAGTTTGTTTGGGTTAAGGTCATACAGTCTGCATGTGCAGTTGTGGCATGCTGTCAATTAAGATCAAACTCTGATGCCAATGTATCAGAGTGGCGGCTAAAAAACTATTACCATGGTGCGGGGTCGACCCGTAACTCAATAAAACGAGATAAAAAAAATAACGGCAGCTACCATACACTCATGACTACAATCGGCGTGATTGCCCGAGAAAAGGTGCAGAAAGCATCCAGCTTGCTTACCTTTCTACTGAATTCAAGTGATAAAGAATGGTTGAATATCTGTGTTTCAATTGCTTCATATTTATAGTTCAAAAGGGAGACAAGCTTCTTCTAACTAGATTTTTAGTAAGTCAGAGAGGACAAAAATACGTTTTTTTTACCGCAATCCGTGTTCAGTGTTGCACTCGTGGGAGAAAAATCATTTTTTAGCTCTTCATTTAGGCGAATTGTGTACGTAAGAAATCTTGCAGCGCTTAGTTTCAAGTTCTTCGGTTCAATTGCTTACAGTTACTCAGTATTAATCAACCATAGCGTACAAGTATTAATTTTGTCAACCCACATTGCGCCCTCGGGCGAATGCGTCTCATAAGTATGTATACATAATTCGCCCAAAAAATTGCTTTGTTATGAATTTTGACGGTGCTGAAAATATATTTAATGTGAACTTGTCTCAATAATTTTACTGAATATCCATTCGATCCGCACTAAAGACCTTACATTACTCTAAAAGTCCATGGCCAAAGTGACAATCAAGGCAAGATAAGCGATAAAGGTTTTACCAAATTATTTTTCTTTTTTCGTTTTTCACTAGTCCTTATTTTTCTTTTTTCAATAGTCCTCAAATTTCATGTGAAACGCCTTGCAAAAACATCGACGTAAAAAGAAGACGTTGGTATCATTCGAAGTAAAATCTAAGTTTTTATTCGTCGCTTCTGTGGATCTATTCATAACGCTATTCAGTAATTTCGTGAAACATATTGATTTTTACAATACCTCACCAGAGAAGCTTCAATTCGAAGGACTGGTGTTCTGAGGGTGATCTCAAAAGTTTAAGTTTCGCCATACAATATTGTGCGGAACCATGGGGGAAGAACTCTATGTTATCTAAGGTAGGTTCGTGAAAGGCGAGAACTTTATTCAACAGAGAAATTATTGAAATGCCCCCGGATTTGAAATAAGGGTATAAATTTTGGAACTCACAAGAAATTTGCTAAGCTTACCTTACAACTGCGCCATACGCCTTACATATTTTGAAGTCATATTCAGTGCCAGAGAAAAGGCACAAATAATAAAAGTGGAGACAGCTCTGAGAGGTGAACATGTTGATTAAATAAGAACTTGGATTCGGAATTAACGTAGAATTATTTGTACATTTTTTACTTATATCTACCTTCAATCTCCAAAATTACTTGAAAACGACATTAAAACGGCGAGTTCAACGAAAACATTCACGGTGTACTTCAATATTCAACATGCTATTCATTCTGGTCAAGAATAACCGTCCACATTGAAACTCTGTGGTATTGAAAATTATGATGGGGCTTTTAAAAACATTCTATACGATTTGATTCGGTGGAGTTTATTATGGTAAAGTCGGCGGGCGAATGAACAGCGAAGAAAAAGCTAGAGCAAGCCAAATTCTTAAGGTTTTTATCTGATCTCAGTCACCTCTTTGAACGGTTGATGCCGCATCCAAGGATCTTTAATTACATGAATTGACCCCATTCGCACTCCAGGCTGGCAGCGAAAATTTTCATGCACCTCATTCCGATAAACCGCTTTGGCATGTAAAGTGTTGTGGCGAGGAACATCGTTGATTCCCCAAAATCACATATATCAGCTATAATAATTATAGATGCAGCGCCAAAAAGTTAAACTGTGAGTAAATAAAGTGAGAATCTGAATATTTTGTGTTGAAGAAGATACTCATACGAGTGCGTAATTTTATTTTATTGAATTCAAAATATTATCTACTTTCAAGTGCTTGCTAGTAGAAGCTGAGCAAAAATTGCAATCTTGCTCTCCCAAGCACAGATATCGTCTGCGAGGCTCCCATTGTCACTATCTTCTGCGCCTTTCAATGCAGTAATCAACGTATTTTTCTGTGAGCTATTCTATCAGGTGGAAAATTCGTTTAATTTTCATAACGTGAACATTGTCAGAACGTAAATGATACGAGTTATAATAAATTCAGAAAGTTAGATCGTTAATGTATAAGAAACCAGTTCAGTGATTTCAAAAAATTGTCCAAATATATTGCTTCGGTTACCTATTCACGTTTAACATTTTATGCTGTTAATCAGTTTAAGTTGGTTTTATCGCTAATTAATACTTTTGTGTCTATCAGCAATACTCTACCGTATCTAAGAGACTCATGGCTCTAAAAAGCGGTATACTGAGTGTTAGGGTTTTAAAAAGAGGTCTAAAGTTTTACCCCTACCGGAAAACGGCAAGCTAAACACTTCTGTCTTAATGAAGCTTTGCAATAAAAAATCTGGTATTTGAAATATTTGTTGAAAACGTTTCAACCGGTTAGTTCTAGATTGTTCCAGAACCACAGGAAGGTAACTTCTTGCATCCCTATTTTGAGCTGTTCATTCTCTACCATGACACGGCGTTTGCAACACAAACCGCTTAAGAGACTCAGGAATGGTAGACACGCACCTTGCTTATGGTGCTGCTATAGGTTACGCCAGACAGGCAGCCAAGCTGTACCAAGACCGTTTTCCAAGCCGTTACATACTTGGTCATAAGATGTTTTCAAATTTTCACCGAAGGGTACATGGCAAGGGGAGTTTTGAAATAAACCGAAGAGATGCTAGTCGTCAGATGCATGTAGATGTTGAGGAAGCAATGCTAGAATATTTTCATCGTAATCCAAGGGCTAATACGCGTAAAGCTGCAGCAGCTCTCGGAATAAAGAACCATCGGGGAGTTTGACGTGTATTGAATCAAAATCATTATCATCCAAATCACTTTCAAAGACTCCCAGCAATGAATCGAGAAGACTAAGAACGTCGAGCGTAATTCGCAGTGTGGTACCTTAACATGGAATTGTAGAATTCGAATTTCTCAGAACTTGTACTATTTTCGGAGGAAGCAACTGTCACCCATTCAGGGGTATTCACTTTACGTAACAACCTTGAACAGAAAATGAACAACTCTCATATTGTGAGGTGAGTGAACACTCATCCTAACCGCAATTCAGTGTAAATGTTTGGGCTGGTATCCTACATAACTCCATTATTGGACCTTACAGTCCGCCATCCCCTCTTAACAGGAATAATTACAAAGATTTCGTAGAAAAAAGACCTCTCGAGCTACTCAAAAACGTACCATTAGTTCCACGAAGAAGAACGTAGTTCCAGCTAAACGGGGCTCTAGCACACTTTCATAATGTTGTCCGAAATTACCTCAATGTTCAATTTCCCAATAGATAATGGATAGGTCGAAATCGTCCTGTTGCTTGGCCGCCGAGATCTCTAGACATAACTCCACTCGATTTACTTTTTTTGGCGGACACCTGGCAAGCCTTGTTTATTCAACACCTGTGGAATCAGAGAAAGTTCTCGTGGTAAGAATTGCAAGGCGTCTGACGATATTTCTGCAATGCCAGGCCTTTTCAGCAATATCCGGCAGTCCTATCAAAGATATCACGAGTGTATTGCTGTGGGTAGTGGAAATTTTGAACAATTTCTCTAAACTTAATGTATAAATAAATTATTTGTGGGCAATTTAATCAAATTTCCTCATTTTAGGCGTTACATTGCTAATATCTCAAAAGGTAAAAATTTTTTGCAAGGTTTCTTAGAGGCAAAAATGTTTAGTTTGTCACTTTCAGGTAGACGTAAAATTTTGTACCTTTTTCTCCCTCACATCCTTAAGAGAACAAATCTAAGGTAGGGTGATTACGCATACGTGAATGGTCATCTGCTCTAGAACGATGCGCTTTGCAGAAGTCATCCGTTCTAGAAGCAATGATTTACAAGTTAGCATCATGCGTACACGAATCTTGGTATATAAATAAACATCATTGCTTCGAAGTTATTGATGCTTCTAAGTGTGAGGTATAGTGGGTGCAAGCGTACCCAAACATCTATCGTGAATGGATGTAAATTTACACAGACTGTTTAAATTTATGCATCCTGGTCGTACCTATTTGGAACTGCAAATGCATTTGGCAAATGCATCCGGTTGCACAATTTCGTTCACTTTTTTTTTCTCAGTGTACACGCATAGCAGCGACGGCTGTCTAACGTGTGTCCTTTTCGGAATTTTAGGTAGGAAAACTTTCTTTAATTAATTATCCTAAAGGATCCAAAAAGGATCCCTAGGACGGGCGGCATTGGAAGGAGGGGATTATTTCTCGGCGATAATTTTCGACATCATCAGCATTAGGTAGCTTAATAATACTTGGAGCTCTACCTTCAGCAGGGTATGAAAAGGGTCCAAGTTTCTGGCTTTCATTATAAAAAGAGGCTGGAGGACAATAGGTACAAGAATGGATGAAGGTTAAATTGATCATTTCGCTTAAAGAAGAAGAGGAGAGGCCATCAGGCTCTCCGCCTGGAGAACCTTGCGCTTCTTGGTACGTTATTATATCTACTGATTCTGCTCAACCTGGGATGCTAATTTTCAAGGGTTAGAGATACATACGGCCAGAGTATATCTGAAATTCTTACGATATAACTTCATAAGCTAAAACATTATCGACTTACTTAAAGTCGCCAGTCCGTGGATAGTAAGTTTGTGAAAGGAATTCCATCTATTTCGAAGTACATGGACTCTTAGGTAGAGATTTTAGTTCCAACCCTATATGATAGCAAAGTAAACATTTGGCTCAGCGATGTCAATCTATACTTTGAAAGGGGAGCCACTTAAAGATAGAATCAGGATAGAATTTTAAAAATGAATTTTATTGAGTGAAGTAATTACTCCCCTGACAGCTGCATGTTTTCTGATATCTTGTGCAATTTTCGCTCCTTGTCTCATATATTTTTGTAAAAATAAAAATGTAATAAGTAATAGGGGTAGAAAATAGTAACAATGAAAACATCCTTCCCTCGAATAGCCCTCGCTCTTTGTTTATTTACGACTCTATCAGACTGGTGCTATTGTAGAAAGATGAATCATAAAATGCAAAGAACATTAAAGCTGCTTCGCTCTAAGTTAAAAATTGGAGTATATTTCTTATTTCTCGAACCAGTGACGCATGCTACAAAATAAGACAAGGACGATAACTTTATTGAAATTAACGCCAGGTCCGCAAATTTATCTGCCGCGGAACTTGCAGTTTTGGAGCGATGCATATACTCGTATGACAGCTCATTGAAACCCAGTGCTTTCATATACTCGTATGTATAATATTCTTTCGACCACAGACAAATTGAATGCGTCCTGTCGATGAAAATTGAACTATAATATACTAGGAGTTCGAAATGTATTCCATGACATCGGTGTGCTAGAGCGGATAAATACTGCAGGGGCTGGACAAAAAAGTAGTTACTGTATTGATAATAGTTCAATATTTTAAATTTGACGCTTGTATGATTTGTTGGGCTAATATCTGTTCCAGATTCCTGTTTTGTTGTTTTTTGTTTTGTATTGGTGCATTCCTCTAATTTATCGATTATTTATATCAACAGATCCTAATGCAGCATAAAGTAATCAATGATGTGTTACCTGAGTTCGAGAAAGGGAAAATTGTTTGAGCTTTAATAACAGGAGTACCGATGTTGAGGAGAGTCAACTTCTTGTATTCTTTTAAGCTATAAGATCAATATTCAAAAATCATGGTGAAAAAAAAGAGACCCACAAGTTCAAACGTTTTGAGAAGAAAATCGTCAAACAACTGCCGCTAAAGGAACTGCGAAGTTAAATCAATATCTCACTGGTTCGGTTGACCAGAAAGACTTATCTTGTCTTGAGCTCATAAAAGCGGGATATCGTAGGAGAACCGCGATTTGGAAACTTCTTCTATTCGAGAGCAAATTTCCGATAAGGCTTAATTCGTTTAGAGATCATAAGCGCTGGTAGACAATTCAATGGAAGCAAGTTATATCCTATGACGATTTCACTTGATGAGTGGAGGGAGTCTTTTGGGTTGCACCAATTTACCATTTTTCGGACTCAGTAATGTCACTCATCTTAGCCTAATTCATAATATCATAGGATCTAAATAAAGAAATGTGAATTACGATTGATAAAAAAAGGTATCCTATATTCGTAAAAGGTAAACAATATCACTTTGGATAAGACAGTAAAATGCTGATCACTAAAAATGTTGGAGTACTTGCTGTACCTTTTCATTTTAGTTGGTCATTCCCTGAAAGAAAGTTAAATCCGTATATTATTTTAGGGAACTTGAAAAGAAGTATACATGCAATTATCAGGAGCAAATCGGTGGTTGAAAGTAGTATTATCAAAAATTATTAATGTTGGCATCAGTCCGATTACCACATTAGCGTTAGCGAAGTCGGACTTCTAAGCAGCAGTTGGACATCGGGCGACCTGTTCGCATCGTCGCTTGTTGGAGTCACAGTCTATGGGACGTAATATTAGTCGTGTTTTTCACTTTGTGCAGTTTTATGTGGATTCAAAAATTAATAAGGTTAGTATCATTTTCAAATTTTGTTGAAGTTTATGAAGTTGTGACAGAAACTCAACACGATAAAGGAAGTTAACCAAAGATCTAGACCGACACGTGCAAAAGAGAGGGGAGAAAAGATTTAGTTTCGCTATTAAAATTCGCGTGATAATTAAAATGAATTTGTATATAATTTCTGAGCAGATACTAAGAAGAAGAAAGTTTCCATTGGTTAAAAGTTAAAATAGTTAGTCATCGATACAATTCACATTCCATTCATAACATAGGACATAAAATAATTTTCTTCACATTCCAATTCAGAAATCAATCCGCAAGTGAAAGGAACACATACGAAAGTAATAAGAATACGTCCAACATCCGTACGACGACCTAACTTATTGGCATATTTTTATTGCAATGATGTTGTGATATTCAAACTATCGTACAAAAATTAATGCAACCGATTCGAAGAAAGAATATAAGGAATTTATCACATGGCATGATTACAGAGGAAATCTCCCAAAATTAGTATATTACTCGGCTACGACAAGCGACTGCCTATAAAAACAAATTTGAGATGCAGTATGATTTATAAAATTCTTAATCGTAATAGACGAGAGTGAAAGACGAGGATCAAGTCAGTAATACTGTCATTCACATAAGATTATCAGTGAAACTATTTGTGCGTGTGAATTGGGTGAAACTGAACTGAAAGGGAGGTATGAAATAGTCTTTGGAAATTTAAGAGGTCATGAGCGAGTCATGGTAGAGCACGAGAAGGCGAGGCAACATCATCAAGTGAGCCGATGCGTAATGGTGTGGTGGAGTGGAAAAAGATATATTCAAAGTTGATGTTCGTTAAACTGAACCTTGGATGTGAGAGGTGCATATAGGTATTTGGATATGACCCTAGTAAAGAGAGATGTAGACATGAGAGAAAGAAATTCTGGATTTAACTGCAAGTTTAAACCCTAATGAGCATGTGATCGTGTTAGGTGATTTAAGTGCAACCGTGGGAGAGAAGGTGATTGAAGATATAGTAGATGGTATGATGTGCCGAGCATGAACGAGAAAAGTGCTAGTCAGTTCATTGGCAGTAGCAAGAATGAATTGTGCGTAACCAACACGTAGCTTAAGAATAAGGAAAAAACAAAGTATACGTGGGCAAGATCTGTAGACATGTTAATGGATAGAATATTGTTTGATAATGTGCTGGTGAAACAAAAATCGAGTGGGCGTGTATTGGATGTAATTATATTTTGAGGTGACGGTGAATGAACTGGAGAAAAGCGTGAGAGAAATGGATGACGTTCATTGAAGGTGAATGTTTTATATGAGAAAAAAAGGCATCTGATATTGGCGATATTAAAAGAGACTTTTAATCGTAAAAGAATTCCTGAACAAATAGATTTGGAAGCTGAGTTGTTGCAGTTTAGGGATACAGCGTATGACAATGCATAACGCGTTGCTTTAAATGGGAGGAGAGAGAACGAGAGGAAGTGATTGGTTGGATCAAAAAGTGCGAAGAGCGGTGACACGGATGAGAGCTTATGAGGAGTGGTTGCAGCGGGAAGTTGAGAAAATACGAAAGATACAAGAAGCTGCAAAAGTTGGTAGAGATCCATTTTAAAATCGGGACATGTTATTTCGCAGTTTTCTGGCCTGCTTCGCAGAGTTCACTGGCCCAGCAACGCAGTGGCATCGCAGTGGCGTGTTTACTAAGACCGATTTGAGGACTGCATTTCTCTGCTAGGTGGCTGGCGCACCTCGAAAGAAAGTCCGCGAAAGTCTGCGGGCGTTCATCAAACAAGCTGCAGCATGATAAAAGTGTCCTAAAAACTATTAATTTAACGGGCTTGTATTAGTTCGATTGTTCTCTTATGATTTCAGCCAGAAGAATCGATTATGAATGTGAAAAACATATTGAATTTGTGGGGTTTTTACATCGCTTTGAAAGTATGACTTTTGTTTGCAAAAACAAGCTCTAAATAAGATGTATTTTCTAATCACGCACCTATTGCTCAGGAAAATACGTTGAATTTCGTCCAATGAAAAAACGATTGAAATTTGTTCGTGTATCATTGTTTGATTTCATTGAAGTGAATCAACACGCACCCGGTTAATCGATACATAGATACATATTGCGGTCCATAAAAATTCATACTTTTTCTGAGACTTTCACCGTGCGGCGGCTCGTCTGACACGCAACAGAAAGAAACTTTTGTCGAGCACTGTACAAGTACGTAAAAGTAAGTTAATAATCGTAATTGCTATGATAACTAAGAATTTCAATCTTGAACTGCTGAGAAATATTAAAAACATCATCAAGGTTCAAAACAGTTGAGTGGAAGTAGCTTAGTCAGCTGCAGGTCATATTTACACGGCTTAAAGGAAGATGCATACGGTGAGAAAGCATACGTGTGCATATATTAGAATGATGGGCATTACAAATATCATCCGAAATAAATAATCAAACACTAGAGCTAAACACATTTAAAGGACAAAGTCCTAGCTTTTCATAGCACAAGATAAAATTGAGTACATTGAACAGTGACATTACACTGTCTCCCCGTACTGACATGATGCCACCTCACACGTTGGAACCCAGCTTAACGCTGAGTCAGCCGACGAGCATGTTGCATGTACTGGTAATTTACTGTGGAGAACTACCATTGAACTGAAGATAGTTACTGCCTGGCACTGCGAGCGACCACTAACTCGCCTGCGACCGAGAAATTTACTGCGGTGAACGACCGTGCGCACTGGAAAGTTCTCTACCTGAAGACTGTAGACAATTACTGCTGAGATCTCCAAGCGGCCACTAGTCAAATTGTCACCCACAAAGATAATCTGTGTAAAACTGCCAGAATACGTCAGAAAACAACCGTCACTGTCAAACACTGTTTCAAGTCTTCCGAAAACCTAGTTAATTTTCAACTTGGGAAGGTAAACTAAAAGAGATGCAGATAGGAAGTAGGGGAAAAGATAGGAAGAGGATGCGGATAGAAACGGGAAAATGCTTTTGAAGGAAGTGAAAAGACTAAATTAAAACGAGAAACCCGTAAAAGTGCACGTGGAGTGATGTTGCATGAATTTAAGCTGAGAGAGGAAGCGATAGGTTAAGTATTTTGAAAAAAAAGTTACCAGATGCGAATGCTTGATATGCGCAAGTAGTGGCAATACGCAATAGAAGAAGAGTGACTGTGTTGTTCGAAGCAAATCAAGGAAGAAGTTCACAATAAGAATTGAGTGTTGCATTGAAGGTTCTGAAATTAGCTAGTGAAAGAAGCTGGTTTGGTTGAGTGCTATGCTTAGTTATTGAAAATAGGAGAGGAAGTTATTAATGAGTGATTCGAAAAATTATTTAATATTTCTTCTGGAGGGGTTAGAGCTCCGGCTAATTAGTACGATGCGTGTGTTGTTCTTCTATTCAAATATAAAGAAAATAAGTATGACTGATATAATTAGAGAGGTGTTAATTTGCTGAGTGTAGCGAGCAAGTTAATTTTAGTTGATGGGTTGAACATAATTTTCTTGAGCGCTGTAATGTCGCTGAAGGTACAATCAGAAAGAAACAGTATAGCTTCTGAAGAGGTATTGAGGTTAGGTAGATCAGGTCTTTACAGTGCGGTAGATGTATGAAAAGTACTGAAATATGGGAAAAGACGAAATTTGTTCGTTTATGGATTTAGGTGCTCAGTCGCCTCACGACTGAGCAGATAGAAATTATCTGTGGAATGTATTAGGAGAAACCTGTTGAAAACAGTTACGAGTTTATTGTGAACAGGATTTAAAGTTGTGTTCGAGAAGGTAACGAGTTGAGTGATTGATTACACGTCCTTGAGGCAGCGGTATGAGATGGCGTCACGGTTGTTTATTGCGCACATGGAAAAGTTCGTAAGGGAAGTAAATGTGAGGAAGCTAGGCAAGGGTTTGGCCTGTACGATTGGAATGAAGAATATGTGAAGAAAGTGAGTTGATATTTGCTCATGATACCGCATTAACCCATTAATGCCGCTTGGTAAGTATACATGCCACATAAAAAAATGCGTAACTTTCAATACTATGGATGTGAGAGTTTGGATTGGAGTCTAACGGTAACGAGACGATTACTGAGCGTGTTCAGAACCAGTTACAGCGGTCGGCTGTGCTTCACGCCTGCTCAGCTGACCTTGGACTTTGCTGCTGTGAACAATGGCATTACTACGCCAGAAAAAACGTGATATATTGCTTATATCTGTTCGCTATGATTTACTACTAAACTGAAAACTGTTGTTGAAAAATTATTCTAATGATATATGTATGCACTTACATGATTCTAATCTTATTCGACCACTATATGTTACTATATATATTTGTGGCAAGTGTACTTGCCACTAGGTAAAAAATTTATGGAATCGCTATTTTTCCATTACATCACTTGACGATTAGTAATAATATATTATAACCCTTATTTCAGGTTGTCAATGGACAAAATTCATGATTACCTGTTAGAAGGAGATGAAGAAAAGCATAATGAAGTCCGAGTAACAATAGAGCCTTCTGAAGGGATGCCTGAAGCTACAACAGACCAGGATGGTGATGCTTCAGATGACGAAGTTATGTGCGATCCATGGCACCTTCCTAGAAGAATTTTACTCTCTAAGGTTTTGAATAATGA
>VOMN01093336.1:0-34816 GCA_014899125.1 Orchestia grillus
TGTTCTGTGTTGGTGCCGTGTTCTGTGTTCGTGCCGTGTCCTGTTGGCGCCGTGTTTTAGTAGCCCGGTGTTGCCAGAAGGCTGGCCCAGAGGGTAGTCACAATTCTGGCAGATGCGGTCATGGAGACGGTTTTAAGTGCGTGTTCTCTCCCTATCTAACGGCGTCGCTGAATTATGGCAGATTTCATTTGATTACTAACTAATAGATGCAATCCTGGCGTAACCTCATAGCACTGTAGTGCAAGTTGGGGTGTGGGGTGAAAGAAGAAAGAAAGAAATAGTTTATTTCGAAAATAGGTCACATACAAACTATACAACATTCGATTTTTCAATTAGTAAAATTACAGCTGGATGCAGCCAACCCTCTTGCTGCCTGCTCATGTCTCTCCTCCTTGTAACAGGGGCCGTTGCAGACGACACTACGCGCCTTGTAGTGCGTTCACTTTCGCGAGCTCGTGTTGAGAGCTCTGAGTCTATCCCGTGTTGTGATAGTCTCGTCTGTTATTCCGAATTTCTCCGTACAAGCTGTTTAATTTCTCATTGCTGTTGCAGTACTGGACGCATAAATCTGGAACGAGATTCATGGTGACGCACTCGGAATTTCCACTCGCATCGTGAAATTGAACCAAGGCTAAATAACGTTGAAATTAAATGAAATGTCTCAGCAAGTCATCGCACCCTACAATACGCAAGACGGCCTTCGTGCAAAAGGAAACGTCGTCACAATTCTGGCAGATGCGGTCATGGAGACGGTTTTAAGTGTGTGTTCTCTCCCTGCCTAACGGCGTCGCTGAATTATAGCAGATTTTCTTGGATTATTCTATAATCTGCAATAATCATTTCATGGTCGTTACAATTCTGGCAGATGCAGTCATGGAAATCAATGGCACATGTAGTCGCTGTTCACGAATTTCATGACGGTGCGCAGTTCGTGAGGGTTATCGAGCGTTTATTTCAACTCTTTGAATCCTGGGCATAAAAATATTTGTCCAAATTTAACCACAATTTAGTAGCTTTAATTGACGTACCAGATGAAATTCGAGTGCCGCTTCAGAACTAAAAGTTAACGCATTTAAAACTTATGCTAGAATTCGTGTTATTGATTTGAGACTACAATATACTTCATAGACAATGTTTCGGCTGAACACGATTGCCCAAATTCAAGCGGGGCGTAAGCTCGTCTGGCCTGACCGTCTGAAGTAATCCCGGTGCCTGAGCTCAGCGAGAAAAACACATGAGAGGCAACGGGAGGGGGAGGAGCTCATAATAAAGAGACTGTGAAGCATGAAATGAATGAAGGGTCGTATAGATAAACGCCAAAATTTTCTACTTTATAAAGACAGCTTGGATAAGACAAATTTCTGATGGTTGCAGATCTAGCTGGGGTTAAATAATAGCAGTGAATTTACGAAAATGTAATCTCCCAAATTTATGCTATTATTCATGTATTTTTGAAATTCGTGTTGCTCAGTCCCTTGAGAAGAGTTTTAATTCGTGTACGATTGAACTTTGACGGTTACGGTAACATTCGAGAGTTTTCAATTTCTCTCAGGAAAATTCGAATTCAAATGTTCTAGAGAAACATACATGAAGCATATTATTTAAAGGATGAATGTATTTTTCAATTTGAATAGAAAGTCGAGTAAATAGTTCTCATGTTATTTGTATACAAGGAGTCGAAACAGTTGCGTTTTTAAATGAAATTCCAAAAAGTCTAGCCACGTCAATTAGATTTAACATGTGGCACAAAAAATACCTATGAAATATGTATAGTAGTTGCTGTGAATAACGTTGAAAACTTTTATGTTGAAATATATCCTTGCCTGTGATAATTGGACCTAAATTCGGCACCTCTCTGACATGAGAGATGCGCTTTGAAGTTGGAGGAGAATATCCTCGCCCGCCAGTCATTGTGAACATCCTTCTCGAGAGACTTCATTTCTTCACTTCTATTCAATTGCCTACGACCGCTCCAGGTGAAAATACTCTGTTCAATTTGCGTACAAACGAGCCATGGAAATGCAAGGCTTGTCACCTCTGGGACGCAGAACTTTGGTCCCTAATGTAGGGCCCTCAAAGGGCGCGTTATTCAGTTAGGCGTGATCTCCTGTGCTTTAAGGTAAAAGTCTTCGCTTGCCGTCTGCGAAGCAAGCGTCAATAACACCCTTGTAATTCAGCTTGACATGGTCTGTTGTGTCTGGGGTGCGAGAGGCGGTCGGTAAGAATTGCGTAAGTAAATTTGGTGATTACGATGCTGACGCAAGCCAAGTGTCTTGGTTTAGTTTGAGGGTCCTGTCGTAGTAAAGTGGAGCGTTCCTGCGCTAATTGTCGCGCAAAACACCAGACTTACTGGCATTTTCTGAGCTTATATTTTTGGCAACAATCCATTGAATTGGCACTAATGTATCAGGTTGGTGCAAAAGTTGTTACCGATTCAGAAAAGGAGAATTCAAAATTATCTATATTGATATTATATCTATTTCTATTGGTGACTTATAATATCATGAGTAATACACACCTCTTTCTTTTAGATTATTAAGAATCATTCATATTTTTCTCCATTATTTGCTCCTATGTTCAACCCGACTAAATAACCTATCAGACATGCTTTACTCTACGAGTTCCATAGAGGTTCCAGTGCAAGGGCTGCAGCACAAAAGTTTGACGTGCATGTGGAAATGATGCTGTGGAGGAAAGGACTCGCAGATGGGGGTTTTCCAGTTTTCGTAAAGGGAATTTCTACTTGAAAGACGAGGTTAGATTCTGAACGCAAGTCGCCCAAAAAACTTTAATTAAGAGTTTTGGGAAACGGCTTTTACTGAAAATTCGACAGTAACTTCGAGGGAACTGGCTAACCAGTTTGATGTTACCCATTCAACCGTGGTAAGCCAAATGACACAAATGGGAAAGGTTTCAGTATTCGGAAAATGGGTTCCGCAAGAACTGTCTCCTGAGAACATGTGTCAACTCGTTTCTTGTTGCGAATCTTTGCTTTCACGACACCGTCAGACATCGTTTTTGGGTAGACTTGTCACAAGGGATGAGAAATGGATTCTTTACCATAACGTTAAGCGCCGCCGATTGTGGAGAAGTCAGGGAGAAAGAAAAGTTTAGCAACCAAGAGGAGGACTCCATCCTAAGAAGATCATGTTGAGCATATGGTAGGATATTGAAGGGATCATCCATTACGAACTTCTAGAGAATAATGAAACCATCACTGCTTACCTCTATTGTGATCAGATTCGTCATTTGTAAGTTGCTTTGATTCAAAAGCGCCCCTCTCTAGTCAACAGAAACGGAGTCATCTTCCACCATGATGATGCTCGCCTACACACAGCGAGACAGACCAAAGCTCTCCGAGAAAAACTTGAATGGGAGGTTTTACACTAACCATAATATTCCCCCGACCTCTCCCCTTCTGATTACCACTTATTTCTAGGATTACAGAACCATTTAAATGGCCTTAGGTTGACATCAAGGGAAGGGATAAAGAATGAGTTAGATTCATATTTCGCATCAAAACCTTAAGAATTTTACAAACGATGCATATTTAAACTAGTTGACAGATGGAATCAGGTCGTAGAAGTCCAAGGATGTTATTGAAATGAATAAATTCTTTAAAAATAGTCAGCTTTTCATTCTGAAAATTGAGTTTACAAATAGGCAAAAACTTACGTACTAATGTGATATGTCCATAATTTCTGTAACAGGGTGACTCGAAAGTCCTGCAACAAATACTGCTTAGTTTAAGTACACTGAAAAGAAATTAACTAACATGAATTTCGTTTGCACAGCTTCACAATACCCTAAGATAATATGCGTAACATTTCTTTAAATAATAATCTCCTTCTCTTCCCTACCTTGTTCGACCTCTTTGGAGCTGCCTCCACTGCTACATGCACCACATCCATCGGTAGTTGGGCCCATTCTCGCTGCTGCGATCGTTTCAATGCATCTACTGTTCAGCGAGGTTTTAACGGATATTCCTTTCCAAAACAGACTATCACTCAAAAGTTCATTGGATTCAGATCAGAGCCGGTAGGAGGCCATTCTTCATTCTTAACCCTGTAATAACGATCAAATTATTTTGACAGTAAGGCTGCATTTACCCTCAGACGAGAAACTGTGTAGCCTTACGTGCATCTACAATAAGACTGTTTGGTGTTTTACAAAAAATTTCCCAGAACCGATGCCCGGATATGGCACAATGGGTAGTTACGGGTTAAAAAATCCGGAACATTGTCCCTGAGCCATCCTTGTGCCGTTTGAAAGTGAGAGCGGGTGCTCCATAAAGTTTAAAAGAAATTGACCTCCTTGGAACATGGTTTTACTAAGGTTCTTCACTACTTGATCCAGAATATGCTCTTCGTAAGATTTACCGTTAATGTTCACTCTCAGGAGCACAAAAACCTGGGGAATTTTTCCCTTTTGCGGACACTCCTGCCCAGACCATGACAGGCGAAGGTTTTGAATTCGGTAGCACTTCCTGGTGTTCTACGGTATTGCAGAGACACTCTGAGTGCATACTCTTATCATTTTGACAACTGAAAGCTTTCCCAATCTTCAGTAGTAAATATTTTCTTTTCTGTTAACCCGACAAAGTCGAGACAATGAGCTGCGAGCCAAGGCATCAATGAGCGAGCGATTTCCTTTTAATCGTTTATTCCTTGAGAAGTACGCAAGGGAATGGATGTTTCTCTGTTTCAAAAGAGAGTTCCAAGTCTCTTGTCTCCATGCAACGAACAGGTTCTTTCGGTACACCGAGCTCTGCAGCCATTTTCCTCATTGACCTCAAGGGATATTTTGCAACTCTTGAGGCAATCTTTTTGATTTTCTGAGTATTTTCGGTTCTTGGACGGTGACTTCTGGTGGGACCTTTCACACTACCCGTCTCCTTATGATGTTGGATCGTGTGGTGAAACCATGAATTGTTTTTGAAAATTGGAGTGGTTTCAAAATTTCATTTACATACAACTTCAAATTCAACGACAGCTGACCGTGGACTTTCCTTTGCCGTACCAAAATAATTCATTTAAATAGCGAACTAATTTTTACAATGAGTCAAAGGTAATACTAAATGATATTAAATCTGGAAATATTAGATGTTTAAGCTAACATTGTAGTACTTTACACTGTTACAAAAAATTGTCACGGAACTTTTGTGTCCCTCTGTATGCGTTTCATTATGGCCTTCATCAAAATTGTAGATTTTTTTCATTGATATCCTTCATTGCCTTTCGTGTCTTTTTCCATTTTTGCAATAGGTCACAGAAGCTGTGCATATTTTTATGATTGATTGTTACACTCAAGTTATTTGATTACAACTATTCCTGCAAAACTTCTAGAGTTAAGATTCAAGCATGCCGTATATTATGCAGCTGGAAAAATATTTGAGACACTCGAATAATGATTATTGTGATCGTCTGCGCCTGGTTTATAATGTTTTTTCCACGGATTTCAGGATTATAAACGTGGATAAAATGGAATGGAATTTTTTTAAATGAAATTTTATGCCTAGTGTACAGGACGAGTTGTACCTGAACGCAAGTGCTCTGTGTGGAATTGGTTTGAGGGCAGAAAAGGTGATTTATGGCAAGGAACATAAGAACAGGAAATAAGAACAGGATCTCGCCATACTCTTGGAATTTGAGCTGAAAATATCGCTACGTAGCTCATGTGCTCCTTGAAAAAAATGTGATAGTCACAAAAAACGTTCCGTCGAGTTAGTTTCGCGTCGCAAAAGAGAACCATGTAATTCACCTCGTCGATATTTTGTGCCCATAGATCATAAACACGTTTTGTTTAAAAAAATCACACATCTTTCAAACAAGTCTTTTGATTTGTATTTTTATTTTCTAAAGCGATCAGGGGAATTGATTTATTTCAAGTTCTGCGTTATCGTTTGTGAGCTGCAACCTTAAAACACTGTATCGAAAACAGTTATTAATTTAGAAAACATCCTCCAAGTCTTCAAACATAATATGTAAAATTCGTAATTTCACTTCGGTTGAAAAACAATGCCGTAGGATGTTTTATATTTTTGGCACAGAGATCGGGAATAATACAGTTTTCCTTCATTCACGAAATTAGCTTTAATAAGAATACATAGTTCAATTATATTTTTGAAAAAATTATTATCGAATTTTGCAACTTACTCTCTGGCAATAAAATTTAGAACAGGAGTTAAATATTGGAGTATATTTCGCAGCTTGCATTCAAATTTTTTTCAGGACAAAACTTGTTGTTGCATCCTGTTGTCTGGAGAAGTAACATTAACTCGTTTTGAACTAGAACCTAAAGCATACGTTTTTCAAATTATTGCTACACACTCCCCATAATACGTGCATTTTGCTACTTGTTTAGCTTCAGTCTTGTTTATGGCGTTCTTCATCACAGTTTTCATGCTTCAGTTGCGTTAAAAACTTTTTTCGTGTATCATCTAACAAACATTCACATTTAGTTTATCTCACAATTTATCTTTAGTTGGAGTAACAGTGAAATTTGGTCTCTGAAGTCCACGTTGATTTTCATTCGTTGAGACAGCCAAGCACGCTCACAACACAACCAAATTTTTGCTCGACCACTTTTTCGTCGCCGACGCAAAGTGCAATGAAGGTCCAGCGAGTTGTGCTCTACCGCCCCACGTCTCCGTACTCGACTTTGATCTACACCTCTCGCCCTTGCCTGCCCTCCGTGTGCTGGACGTCCTGCTCCTCCAGGACGACCAGGAGCCAACGCAGCCTCCGACTCGCTCGCTTTGTGACCGTGGTCATCACCGCTTTCCTCCTGGCTATGTGTACTGAGAAAGGTAAGCTCTCGTCCCTTCAGTTTTGTCGTCCTCCCAATTCACACGAAAAAATCGAGCTCCGTATGGGTGATTTGTCTCTTTTATTGCCGCTGACTTTCTTATGCCCCGTAGACTCTGAAAAAAGTGAAGCCTCGTCTCATGAATTTTGTCGCCCAGCTAGAAATTTCAGTAAAACAGGTTCAAGAGAGGAGGGATGTTTTTGTTTATTTTTGCTACTGCTCTTTCTTTTTCAGTCTACTCTAAAGTTTAAAGGAAACATTAATTTTGTAGGGAAAACGTTTGTCTGTTATGCTTGGCTTTCATTCGAGGAAGTAAGATTTTGCACTCTTGTAACATTCTCTGTTAGTTCTGTTCCGATAAAACGTGCCAAAATTGTCAACCATCTTGTTCATAAACTTTCGTACACAACTAAGACTCAAGTAAGAAATAAAAACGCCACAAATTGAAAACATGTAATTAATAAGGAAATGTTCAAGTTTTGTTTGTGTCTTTCAATAGCCTTTTTTAAGCCGGACGTATTCCAGTGCCCCCTTTTTTCAAGGAAAGTTTTTGTACAAGTAATAAAACCGTGCGAAAATTTTGTAGCCGAATAGTTCGAAATTAGTTTCCAATGGGTATAGCTTATGTTTGTATCCAGTTGCGGTGAAAAAGTTATTCCTCGACAAGTTAAGAATGAGAATAGCCTTGTGGAAATAGCTGAATGATTTTAGAGGTACATCAACCAGACAGGCAAGCTGTTTGACCATCGATTTTGGAAGTGACGCAGCCTAATCTCAGTGTAATAGTTTTTACAATACTCTAGCATTGTGGTTTGCAGACCATGCGTTATTCAGGTCATGAAAGTAGAAGCACAATGTAAACAGGCACAACTACATGCTTACACAGGAACCAGTCATTAACCTTTCAATAGCCCCATATAACATGTTTTTTGTTCCTCTCAATGAAAACTTTTTGTCCAACACTATTTATTGCAAAATAATAGAAAATACCCATCATCTCGGTGCATTTTTGCCTATTTATTTTACGTATATTTTATTTATTAATCGTATTGTATTAAGAAAAAACAAATTTAACCATACATTGACTTGACCACCGAAGCAAAGTCCTAGTGCAGAAACTGTTTTTATTTTCTGTGGTTAAAACATGAGAAATTAGGTTGTTGATCCATAAACAAGACACGAGTGAAATTTTGTTAGTGTTATTGAGTTTATGGAAGTGTGTACATTGAGTTTATGGAAGTGTGTACATCGAGTTTATGGAAGTGTGTTCATTGAGTTTATGGAAGTGTGTTCATTGAGTTTATGGAAGTGTGTTCATTGAGTTTACGGAAGTGTGTTCATTGAGTTCATGGAAGTGTGTTCGTTGAGTTCATGGAAGTGTGTTCATTGAATTCATGGAAGTGTGTTCATTGAGTTCATGAAAGTGTGTTCATTGAGTTTATGGAAGCAGATACACATACTGCACAACTATAGAAAAACGCAAGAAACCTTCACTTACCTTTGTCTGCCCTGTTCTGAAATCTGAGTACCCAAAAATTTTATATGCACAATATAACTGTGAAATGAGCGTCTGATTGGTGAAATAGCTTACCGCTTTTGTTCTCAGTTGCCGCGGTATGCATGCGTTGTGAACCAAACTCCAGCAGAGCAAAGGTAAAACGCTGAAATTTATTTCCAATTTCTGCCGCATTATCACTAAATTTTCGAACTTAAACTTCCAAGATACTCTTTTAATAATCCAAGGAGTTTTTGATGTTGAAAAAAATTTGTCAGAATTTGAGCCAAGCTTCAAGATCCGAATGCCCTGGGCATGTGCGACAAGATCATTTTGTTAAGTTAGAAGAGCATCATATTTGACACGAACAACAGCAGGTAACCAAATAACCCCTGAAATAAGTGCAACTGTTAAATCGTTTTTTGGCTGGCATACTTCAGGAGGGCACCGCGAGTGTAGCTTAAATATGGAATACTCAAAACTTGCGAAGATTTTCACTTTGAGCGACGGAATGATCTCATAAATACAGGAGCAAAATGCACTACGGACTACATTGGTCCTTTCACTTTGAAAGGAAATGAGTCCATTTCGAGGGTCATGATGGCCTGCATTTATCATTGTCTAACTAGGTTCATCTTCTCATGTCATTCCTGATTGGCACGAATCTCTCGGGAAGAATGCCTTCAGAGCCGCGCTTAGCCGCTCCACAATTCACGAGGAGCTCATAATCACATTTTGTAGGCGCTAATAAGCTTGCCTAATCCGCGACCGACTTCCCAAGACGAATTATGAACTTCCTAATGGTTCCAAAGAGGGCTGCTCTTCACAAGGCATGGTGGTGTATAAGTTATGTTCAACGATCCTAGAAAATGAGGCCATCTAGGATTGCGACTAAATGTTAGTTAACGTTAGTTGGTTAAAAGTTAGTGCTATGGGTATTTTGTTTTTGAAATAGCCGATAAAAATAACGTTACGAAAGATCGTGAACGACGCGACTTTTACGGTTGTTGTTAAATGTTTACTTGGAAACTGTAAAGCTGTCAGAGACATAAGATAGGTCATAAGTGATCGAGTTAGGTTAGTTAGGTTTGTCTACACTATGCTACGGGGACTGGCGTCCCCAAAGGGCCACTATTAGGCTACCTCGGCATCAGCTAGACTTTTGGGACTTTTATTTTTTGTTCCCACTCTTCTACTTTCTATTTTTATGCTTTCCTCTCTGAATATTCATCTTGCGTTCCTGATTCTTCTAAACCTGCTGTTTCTATGCGTAGGGAATCCGGTGTAGGAATACACCTGTGCTAAGATTTTACATTTTTCCAGTCTATACTTAATAATCTTTTCTTCTCTTGGCTCTCTTTGGATCACTTGTCAAGCGGGTAAGGAGCTGTAAGCTAACTAATTAATGTAAATATAGAATCGATCAATGAACAGATCCGTTCTGCAGCGAAACATTTCAATGGCTTAATGAGACTAGACACTCCAGAACTCATTGTAACGGGTGTTTCTTGAGCTTACAGAAAGCAGGTGGCCCAAAACGTTACTTTCATCATTACGTACTCTATTGTTGTGGTTTTTATTAAACTAGATATGTTTATTTATACGGAGTTTTTTATTTGATGAACCCTTGGCTTCATTAAATTTTAGGGCTTAATAGTATTTACTTTCAGGCTACACTGCTGCTCTTGCGATTTTCACCATTCGTATCGAAGTTTTCGTGTTCTAATCAAAAAATGTTTGCGACTAGTTTTCAGAGGAAATTCAAGTTCAGTAGGATAGCGTGGTCTTTGCCCCGCGTTGTGGCTTGAATACTCTCGTGGCACAATTGCTATCCAATTTTGGTGTTGAATTCCAATATTCTGTAGGATCTTACAAGCGTGGAATTTTTATGGCCAGGTAGCGTTAGCGTAAAATTAACTTCAAAAACAGCATTTTTCTCTTACTTGACAAAAAAGAAAAACACAAAATTGTATCAACTTTAATCCTATTATTTATTAAAGGTTGAAATTTCCGTTCAAAGCACTGTGCACGATCGTTTACTATACTCAAAACCGAAGTTCATTGAAAGACGCTAACACGCGGAGAGTTTTCTCCCTGTGTAGCAAATATTACTTACCTGAATGAGTAGGTATTTCTTATTATTTTGCTATGGAAGGACTCGAGGAATAATGCTTGACTGCCACGAATGAAATTCATGTTACATAGTGATACTGATCCGGCTATACGTAAGATACTTGAACGCACAAAACCATTTATTCCAATGGTACTACGAGGATCGTTAAATCGTCTATCTCGAACTGCGGTGGAGGAAACAGTGCGTCAATTGCTACAAGGATCACCAGCAGTGGTACGTGTCATCGATGTAGACAGTTCGGGCTGTCTTTGCCTGGCTGTGTCCCTCTCCAACTTAAAACCTCGAAGTTGTGGGTCGTTTCTTTCTGGAAGGCTAAACTTTTACCAAACTGCTTTGCGCAGGAGATGCAAAGTTTCTGAGATGAATGGGAAGTCAGTCGGAAAATATTTAGTGATCAGCAGTGCTGCTGTGTCATTGCGTGTGAGGTGTGAACGGATGACTTGCTTCTAAATCTGGAAGATGAAAGCTTTTTGGCGGGTATTTTGGGCGTGAAAAAAGTTTTAACAATCTCTCTAGGAACAATTTGCATTCAGTAACTCGTGTCTGTGCACCCATGTGTTTCTCACTGTGGATAACTCTGAATTGTTTGAAGTAATCTGCGTCCGACGGAATCAGTTTAATTGTTTCGGTCCCAATCGGTGAGGCCAATTCCTTCTGGTGTTTGTATTCCAAACTAAACGTCCCTGCAAGGCCCCAACATCTCAGCCTAACCCTTCCAGGCAGTCCAAACAACCCACTATTGCAACTCAATTTCCTCTCGGGCTACATTGGACAGCAGCGCTAAGTTGAATCACATGGTTGTGTTTAGAGCTTTACTAACTTCCTCGCGCTCACTGTTTCTGGCTGCCGGGATCTTCAGCATCAGTTCAAGTTTGGAGCTTTTGTTCCTTCTAGCTTCCATTGCTAGATGAATCTGAGGGGATTGATCATCTTCCCTGATACATCAGAAGTGATGTGCTAAAATTGCTTGATCTCATACTATTGAAATTCTAATTTTAGCGTGTTTTTCCATTTTGCATGGCTATTGTTTCAGCATGTGTACTGCGGAAGTCATTCTATGTAACGAAATAATTACTGACATGACACCATCGAATAACTGAAAGTTTGCACTCGAAGAACATGCGAGTCTCGGTATCCGGAACACTTAACTCAGACTTTCTGGATGACAGCTGAGTTTCCAAGAGAAGCTCAAGAACGGCTGTTCAGAGCCCATGGCATGTTCTGTGAGCAGCTTTCACGTCGCCGTATTGATAGGAATTAATCCTCTCCAACCACAGGCCTTCGAGGCTTGACGACCATTCTGTCAGGCATGTAGCTCCTCCTCCTAATAATTCATGCTCACCAGATGATAGATTTGGTCACATCTTCAGACCTTAGCGATCATCGATGGTGGGTAAAATTTCAAAAGCCTTCTCAAAACGAGTTCATATGTTGTGAGTTTCTGTTGCGAATACACCGTAGTGTCGGTGTTTAATGGATCTCATATTATTTTCTTCGCGAGTCAGAAGTTACAGCCGTTTTTTCTCCGCAATTCATTTCTATCGCATCTATTTCATTTTTTCGCGGCTTCATTTTTCTGCTGAAAGAGATGTATGTACTTCGGTTACGTGCTTCTCGTGAGTAAGAGTTCTTAGAAAAGTATGTAACTAAAAATCGTACGAAAATATTTTGATGTCAATGCACCAGACCACTCTTGTACCGACGTGTTATAACGCATTCCCAAATGTACCTTTGAATGAATGTTATAACGCAGCGTCGCCGTTTGCAAGGCAGCAACCGTTCATGCAACATAGCCTGTGCCAAAATCGAGGCAAGAGCAAACATCAAATTATGGGAAGCTTGGTTCGAAGGACAGCCAAGTCATAGACTTTTTGAAACGAGCTCATGGTGACGATGCCCCAAATAAAGCAGCAACTTACAAATCGATTAGTCGTTTCAGAAGTGAAAGAAATGAGACTGAAAATGATCCTCACAGTGGGAGGCCATCCACATTAGTCTCTGTGGAAAAAGTTGATGCCTTACGCTACCTCATTGAAGAGGATGGGCGAATAACCGCCGAATTAGTAGCAGACACACTCAACATCTCCGTGGAGTCTGCACACGCTATTCTAGGTGACAGTTTGGGGCTCTCTCTCTCCTCTTCGCTCAATGGGTGCCTAGGCTGTTGCGCCCAGATCAGCAGGAAACAAGGGCAGATCTTTGCATGGAAATTTTGAACTACTGGGATGAGAATCCTAAAGCTTTTTTGTCGAGAATTGTGACTGGGTATAAAACATGGCTCTACCTGTACGATCACAAGGACAACACTCAATCGAAGCAATGGCTGGCCTGGGATGGAAGTAGGCTTGTCAAGGCAAAATCTGAGCTTTCAAGAGAAAAGTTTATGACTCCTATCTTCTGGGAAGCAGAGTGGATCTTGCTGATTGCCTTCCTCACGGTCAAGAAAATAATTGCGGTTGCCTATTATGAAGGTATTTTTAGAAAATCGCCCAAGAAAATCGCACAAAAAAAAACGGGGAAGCTGCATCGGCGCGTCTTCTTCCACCACGACATCACACCTGAGCACAACACTCGGCAGACAAAAGCTGTGCTACGCTAAGTTCGATAGGAAATCATTCGACATTTGCCTCATAGCCCCGACTTGGCCCCATCCGACTTTTTTTCAGCTAGTAATCTGAAAAAATAATTGAAAGGTACCCAGTTTCCATCAGTTGATGCTGTAGAAAGTGTTGCCTTGACATGGATCATATCGCATGACTCAGTTTTGCACAGATGGATTTGAAGGCTGGTATCACTGTTAGCAGAAGTGTATTGACCTAGATAGAGCATTTGTTGCAAAATAAACCTAACTTTGACCGTTTTCCCCACATCTCCTTTTTCCATGAGCTTTTTGAGCCTCCGTCGTAAATTGTTCTGAGCCGCCTCGTACACCATTAACTCGTTACACTGTTACGTTACGAAACGGTTTTCCTTCATCTTTTTTTGGGGTGAACATGAAGCAATACATAAATTACAAACAGCTGTACGATGGAAAGGTTTTTACGGAACTGACGTTTTGACACATAAAATGAATTGATAACACAGACAAATTTGATTTCATTTTTAGATTTCCTTTTTAATTTCATGAAAACACAGAGGGTTTCCATTTGGTACCAGAAGTCCAACCTAGAAGCTAACGATCTATATAGAGTTATAACTATCCCTTTCTGCAACATTATGTGCTGTGACGTGCATCACTCACAGCAACTCGAGTCACAAACTGCTGCCGGCGCTGCCCAAAGTTGCGATGACTGAGGAATGTTCCAGTGCGGCCTGGACCCGAGTGGAGCAGTTGGCGCCATGCCGAGGTGGGTACGAGGGCAGCTTTAGAGCGAGCCTTGCAGACACCTCCGCTGTCGTCTTCAAGTGCCACTTATCCCATGCGTGCTCGAATTTGTTCCTAGCTGAAAAGTAAACTTTTGCGTTGTTTGCTTGTTTTAATGAAACGATATGAGCGGACAAATTGCAGCTGGTGCCTTGCGCGTAGCGTTCATTAGCAGATAAAAAAGTGAATTTAAGCCTGTCAAAGTATAAATAACCTCACCAAAAGCAGCATCCAACTTGGAAAAAACCTTGGCCACGTTGTATTAATGAGTTCACTTGTCAACTCTTTACGCCCTGACTTCAACCTCTTTCCTGGTAGATTTACTGGCGAAAACTTATAATTTTAAGAGGATTTTTCATGTGCTGCAGATGCGTAATATACCCGAGAAAGGTGTGTTTATATAGAGAAAGACTAAGGTAGAACGAATAAAGTCGTTTCAAACATTTATTTTTATCGAGGCTTTGACGAGTTTGCTTCTCGTAAATTTTGAAATTCCATTTGGGGCCTAAACGAGTTTACTCTTCTTTGCCAGGGAAGAAGTTAATTTTTAGTATTAGCCCTTCGTCAGCAATGTTTGACCCACAGCTGGCGCGCAGCGAAACGAGCCGTGCAAACAATACAGATTGCATTTCCAACTGTGACAGATACTTTACGCGTCGCATTCGTTAAGAGATGTTGAAGGGCGAATTTAAGCGCTTTAAAGCAGAGTAATTCATTCGTGAGTCACACCAGAGCATTAAGGGCCACTGCGCAGGCGGTGGAGGAGCACTTTACGGTAAGTGTAGTCGACAGTGTCATGTGAACGCTACTGCCATGGCGTCCACCTGTGCGGACAGGGTCCATCAACTGGTTGACCCTTTCTCTCTCAACTTTTCATATACGATAGACTTTAAACAAACGCGTCTAAATTTAACAGTTTGAGTATGGAACATTTTTTCTGTCTTCACGGCAAGTGAACAGAATCTTCTTTCAGTTGTACTTTATTTTTTGTCGTGGGAGGTGTCGTAGAATTGTGTATTATTTTACGCCAAAAATTGATTTTTTTCCAATTTTTCATCTCTTCAAAAATAATTCTAGAGAAAAGGCTGATAGGTTAATGCACGTTGCAGGGCTACCACCTGGCTCTCGTCGTCAAAACTGCTCTGAGTCCCTTATTTGTTGCCGAGTAAATCGCACTTCTTGATTCTAAGTGCGAAAGGTGCTGCAAGAATGTACAAGGTATTCGGTTGACATCTAGAATTTTTCTTTTTATATCACTCGCCTATGTAGCGTTTTTGGCAGATTCATTTGCATCATGCAGTAATTATAAAAGCGGACTGGAGGATCAGGATTAACCGTATATACTCGTGGTTGAGGTAGTGTTAAGCAGAACTGCTTCTAATTCATGAATTAAAATCTTACATTTACAGTTGCTTCCATTATACTCGCTCTCTTTCTGGATGACTCATTGCACATCTTTATTACCAATGGCTTTCCTTGTTTAGCTGGTAAACGCATTTCTGCTGAAAAAATAGTGTCCCAGTGAGCTTTTCATAATTTGCAAGAATTTTCATGATCTGCCTTATTGATGCCTGAAAATTAGTCATTTTAGTGGGCTCCGTGGCATAGTGGTAGCGTGGTGGTCTCGTAACCGAAAGGACCTGGGTTCGATACTCGGCTCAAGGAGGCATTTTCACGTGACTGCGGAGTACTCCCCTTGGAAAAGGAAATTTAAACCACACATTCCTCACATCCCTCACCACACCAGTAGTTGTAAGGCATTTAAAATCCAACGGTAAAACGTGTTGGAATTAATAAAGGTTATTTTTATTCTTCACCCAGTAATCGTTCACTATGAGCAAACTAGTAGTATCAGAATGCAGTAATTTTCTGATAATTTTTGGTATTCTACATATACGAATTCAAAACCGTGCAACACAGACTTCCAAAAAATGTAGTGTATTCCAAGTTCTGGACGTGAAAACCAGTACGGTTCAGAGCGAACCTCTGCCTTCGCATTCTCAGCGAATATTTATTCGAGTGTGGAAAATAAAACCAATCCTCAAAAATGCATCTTTCACCTTCCTCTCCTCCCAACGGTCAGAGGTGCGTTATTATGCACGTTTGGTGCATGAAATTCCTATTTGTACTGCGCAAAAAATTCAGTTTTGTTTTGCTAAAAAATTGTTTCTCTGCCTAAAATACAGTTTAGTATTACTAAAAGTTCCGTTTGGTTTTGCTAAAAAGCATTGTTTTAGTGAGATAACATCCGTTTTGTTTCTCCCAAAAAAATATTCGTTTTGATCGCTCCCATCGCTGGGCTTGATCTTCTAAGGGACAGAACTTACTGGAACTAATGTTCTATACATAATTTTTAAAACTACGTTCTTTTAGATGAAGAACTAAAACCTCCAGTTGAAACAAATTTTATTACATATTCTAACTGAATCAAAAAACTCTGACCATCCTGTTTGAAAAGTATTGAATTTATACCTTCATTCATTTTAATTTACTGAAGACGTTGGTGCAACATTTAATTAGTCCTAGCAACTCGGAATTTCATTTCAACCTTGTGTTGGAAGAGTAATAGACCTAAAGTAACGCATTATCAAATAATAACGGCAGTGGTTGTCGAGAGGCCCAGCAAAATTCAGACGCGTGTCAGTCTTTCCTCCGATACCGAGTGAAGAATTACGTACCTTGTTTTAAAAAAATCCGTAACAAAATCTAAGATAAATTGCCATCGAAAAAAAATCTGCCTTCAGGTAACACGTTGGAGCTTCCAACTGAGAAGATGGAATGTAATTTAGAGATTTCTTTGAAGCGAAGGCGTATCGTAACTCGATCTGCTGAAGCGCTGAGCTTGGTGGACGTAATTTTATTCGTGTGATGAGTATCACTCAAGTCCCCGTGAGGGGGTAGGATTGGCCTTGCGCAATAAGGTTCGGTTAGTAAGGTTTGTGCATCGTATGCCATGGGGAGCGGCTTCCCCAGGTAGCACTGTTAGCTTACCTCAGATATAGCTAGGCCTTCGGGACTTCTATCTTTCGTGCCCGCCTTGCTTCTCTCCATTTTCATGCCTTCTTCGCCAAGTATTCCTTTACTTTTTTTACCTCCTAGCATAACTTGCAGTTTTTTATGCGTAGGGTATCTGGTGGAGAATACACGTGCGCGTAAATTCTACGTTTTTTATGCGTAGGGTATCTGGTGGAGAATACACGTGTACGTAAATTCTGTTTTTTTGAAGTTTTTTCTAATTTGTTCCTTCTCTTCTTCGCTCTCTTTTGATCACATTTCATGTGGAAAGAGAATTTTAAACCAACTAATAATCAATCAATCATCACTTAAAGCGACTTGAATGATTTTTGAAATAATAAAATTACTGATTCCGATAACATTGTGATGCGCGGGACGCTAAAGCGCTTTGTGCAAAAGCTGCCTGGGCACTTAGTACTTCTCTGCTTCATACCTGCACGTGATTTGTTGAACACTGTGCACGTGCTTGTAGAACGTCCTGCGTGTGCTTCTTGGACGCCCTGCGCGTCCTTGTTATTAAACGCATCGCACGTGCTCGAGTGAGGTGTTAGAGACCAACGAAACAAAGACTGGCGATCGTCATTTCGATCAAATTTCCGAAATGACGCGACCATAAAATGAGCCACTACCAGTGCACGTTCTCGGGTCAATTACCCGCAACTCCACAGGCTGCAGCTGCTGAAGTGACAGCTCTCAAGAGATAAGTGCCCTTAGTTAATAATGAACGTTACTGTTACGGTATACATATTCTTTTACACTTTCATTCTGAGACTTTACCTTTCATTCAACGATCGCTGGCGATGTAATTTTTCTTTTCGATATCATTTCGGTTTCTTACGACCAAGTAATCACTATTGGTTGTAACTCAGCGGATATTTTCATATTTTTACCTAATTAGTCTTCTTGTTTTTTCCCAGGATTCTTCTTGTCCTTCTGGGAAGGCTCACGTATCGAGGGATCGAGTGATATGACCAAGTATCTCATAGATTGTTAGTCACTACCTCCTATCATTTATGGTTCGCCTTGATAACAGTAGCTTTCAAACCCTTGTACCAAAGTAAGCCCTTAAACAATCTATCTCTTGTATAATTTGTTCTGAGAAATCTCTGCGCAGTGACGCTGGCTTAATATAAGATTTGAGGCATGATAATATTTTTTCACACTCTTGGCTCAGTTGAATGATGAAAGGAGTGATATACTGGGTGTTGATCATCTTGTTTCCGGAGCTTTAGTTTGGCTGCTAACTTTTCCACGTGCTCTCTCACTCAACTCAGCCACGAAGCAAGGATATCTTGATATAACATCGTCTACTCCGAGTGTATCCATTGTCCCAAAACATGTTCCTACTTTAACGTCCTCACATACTTTTTGTGACGAACTTCGTCGTATACTGTATTCGTCGTTATCAACTTCGTCTCGCTGTATTCGTCAGTATTAATATCGTCGTATTGTATTCAGCAGTATTGATTTGGTCGTATTCTATACAGCAGTACTAACTTGGTCGTATTGTATTTGCTAACACTTAGACTTATTTTGGAGTTTGGGTCTTTATTTTTCGCTTCTAAAATCGGAGGATACCCTTTCTCTTGCCTACGACATTCGTTTGATTAAATTGGCAAGAGAATTTTGAGAGGCTGGAGGCGGCCACAGAGGAACGAGCGAGAAGGTTGCCGAGATCAGCCTCGTGCGAAATTAGCGATTTCTTGCCTGCTCTGGAAAAATACGCCAGAAACTTTGCCGAGGATTTTTTTCGCGCCTCAGATTTGTTTCGGGATTTGGTGCGAAATGGTTACAGGGCATCTTTGTTTTAATCAATCTTGGGCCGGTTGGAAGTGTCAGACGGGCTTGGTAGAAAGTGGTAGGCGAAATATTCTAAGGCTGTATTTTCATCCATGATATGTAAAAACAGCAATCAGCTTCACATGGGTGAGTTTTGCAAGCATCTCGCAATTTAGGCTTTCGTGGCGGGTTTCAAACCCGCCCTCACATTTCTCATAAAATAATTATTTACCTACGGCGCTGTTATTTTGTTATGTTGAAATTAGTCATTTATTCACAGGGATATTTTTGATTACCTGTTTTTTCTTCGTGAATCTTACGCAAGATGGTATGATCGTACCATAAATCTAACACATCCGCTGCATGTTTGTCTTGTAAGCAAATTTGATCACCAAAAGAAACGGCACTCATTGCCATTAATTTGGCTGCTGCATCGCTAGTTCATTTAAGCTCCTTTGAAAAATACTGTAAAATGTGAAGTGAGGTCGAAAATAGGAACTATTCCTAGTAGCGTGGATCGAATAAAGTTGTATGATCAAAAATTTCGTGTCTCATACTTCAGAAATTATGTTGAAACATTTGATTTTGCTTGATCTTGATCACTGCATAAATACATTTCCTCTTCGTTCCCTCCTTGGAACGGCCATCTTTGCCTGGTCTGTGGAGCATCGAAGAAGAAGTGAGCGCCTCTCCTAAGCAGCGTTAACTCTTCCCTTCTAGAACTTCTTGCGCAATGAGAAAGTTGAGTAGCCTGGCGACTTAGCAGGGGCACTGGCCGGTAAAGTAGTTCGCTAAAGGACGCAGATCTGCCCAGCATTCAGAAGAATCAAAGACAGACGCTCACTTGGCAGCTCAATGGGCTTTTGAAAAGCCGTGTGCTCCCGTCTCAATGGCAGCAGTTACATTCCAATTCAGGCGCTTAATTTTGTAAACGTGTTAAAGAACTTTTCTGCTATTGAATTAGCTCGTGAATGACGGACCTGATTACTGAAGCCTTGCGCATTCAAAAAGCAGCCTGAGCTTCGGTTTTTATTAAAATATTCTGGACGCTTGCGATTGAAATAAAAATGAGAGCTCCCGTTCATGAAGCGCATATTTAGTCTTCATTCAGACGCTGCTGGGAATTCAATACATTTCGATATAATGCAAAAGACTGGTTTGAACAAACTTGTGTGATTTAGCTCAGGAAAAGTAAATTGGGGCTATTCAATGAAATCTCGGATCTGAAGAATAAAAATAAGTGTAAACATCCTGCCAATTGCTTCAAAAAAGCAAGCGTTCATGATCTACAATCCGTCCTTCGAGTGAAGAAAGTTTACTGTTGGATATCTTAATGCGGTTTCCTTGGAAACCGGGCCTCTCGGGGGCTTCTCGGCCCTCGTGAGGCATTCTTCAAGCTTGTAATAGTTCAATAAAAACTATTGATTTACTTTACAGTCGTTTTTATACGTTAGTTTTTCTCTTGCTAATACGAAATGGATTTCAAAAGGCTTGGGATTAAGAAGGAAGTGAAAATAACCTTCGGTCGCTATTGTATTTTTTCCCATCTCAAGTGAGGTCCTGAAGATTACAAGTCTGTAAATAATTTCACCATGTGTACTTCGAACGTTCTTCTGTAAACGGGTAATACGAATTTAAAAAGTTCATTAGATAATAGGCTAATAAGGGAATTAATAAGTATGTACTCTCCCAAGAATTAAATTGTTAGAATTTCTCACACTTCGAATTACGTACGACTTTAACTTCCGAATGCAAGGTATCTTAAAATATTTGTTCGTATCGTGGTTCTCTCGGTTGGGATAATTCTTCAAAGTAAGTAAATATACTCAGTGTTCACTATTAATGTGCAGAACAGGGATAGCCAGTCGAATAAGGAAGATAGAAATATCGAATCGAGGACGACGTTATATTTGAGTCGTGTAGCATACTGCATATAAACATTTTCGTTCTTCTAAACTTAAAATATGCAACGTTGATTGCACGCACTCCATTTACACAGCGAGGGTTAAATAAGATCAGCAAATCAAGGCTGAAATAAAGTTCACCTTTCAGAACTTAATCGTAGATATTTAGGCGAGGTTCACTCTCATTTTGGTTCTGTGTCAGCTTTTGGTGTAGGAGTCAAATAGTGAAGTGACGCGAATTTTCATCCTCACGTGCAGCGAGTGCACAGCTGATCTACTGTAAAAGAAAAAATGACGGGACGCAATATTCTCTTCATTACTTATGGAATGAAAACTCGCCCTAGGCTTTCAAATTAACGTGATACAATATTTTCGGGTTTACTTTGGAATGAAAAACTCCGTCTAAGACCTCTTGAAGACGTGATACAATATTCTTTGTTCTACTTTCGGAATGGAAGGCTTCTGCTGGTTTTGGAATTGTAGAGACATATTTTCTCTAGAACGTCGGGAATGAAAGGCTTGTGAAGGTTCTCATCTGTTTTACCTTCGAAATTAAAAGCTTCTCAGGGCTTTGAATCGAGTACGCCTTAGGTGAATGCCAGCCTTCACCTTATTTTGGTGCATTCGTGAGGAGACTTTGGCTCACATGGACGGCCCCGAACACACGAGACAGGCTGTCATCAGGACACGCTCTCACCAACGATAAGCCAGTGGGGGGTAAGGCGTTAAATTAGACTGAATCAGTTAATTCGATTGAATTGACATTGAAACTACTGATGGTTTCCATACCTGTTAAAGAATACCCAAGAATAGAACATGAGTCAAGAACCTTGTGATTTGTAGTGCAATGAACTGAAATTTTATGATTGGACTTATGACAGTATGGGGCATAAATTTCAAAAATGTACTTACTGTATTTTTTCTTAATTTTGTCAGTCCTTCATTTAGATTTTCTAATGTCACCGAAAATTCTTTTTAATTGTTTTTCAGCTTGCGGATGATCTATGATACATAGAAACGTTGTTTTTCATGGTTAGATAAGTAGAAGTTTTATGAAAATGGTTGATAACTATTTGATAGTTTTAATACGAAATGAACTAGAACAGTTTTCAGGTCTGTGAACTGTAAAATAGTATTTTTTTTGCTACTGGGAGATATTCTATGGAGACAAACGGTAATATTTGCAAACGTTTATGAAGGATAATTGCTATCTTCAACATAGAGTATACCAAATGCACGCGAAGTTAGCACAAAAAACAAGTACAATAGCGCAGTACACACACGCGCTCTGTTCCTACTTTCAAGTCTTGTTGTATCTGCGATGTGTTGCTAACGCTGTTCAATATGAGCAGGTAGTTTTAAAACATTGGCCACTGAAATTAAGAAATGAATAATACTGCTGGATGTATGCTTTGGCTATAATTCTAAGACAAATGCATTTAAACACTTGGGAAAAGATCCAGGCGAAAATACACCTTAGTGAAATGCACGAATAACAGTCAGCATTGACGAATATCAAGTCGCGAACATTTCTCCGAATTTCCAGAACTATTAACCTGGAGTGCTAGAAGTTCGAAGAAGAGTGTTAATGAGTTTTCGGATTCTTCTTTCGCTCAAGTGTCAACACCTACGTAGTTGAGCGGGAGGAAGTTGAGCGTATATCATTAAGCGTCGTTGAGCGCTGTCAACATCTGAGTAGTTGAGTGGGAGGAAGTTGAGCGTAGATCGTTGAGCGCAGTCAACATCGGAGTAGTTGAGTGGGAGGAAGTTGAGCGCAGTCAACATCGGAGTAGTTCAGTGGGAGGAAGTTGAGCGTAGATCGTTGAGCGCTGTCAACATCGGAGTAGTTGAGTGGGAGGAAGTTGAGCGTAGATCGTAGAGCGCAGTCAACATCGGAGTAGTTGAGTGGGAGGAAGTTGAGCGTAAATCGTTGAGCGCTGTCAACATCTGAGTAGTTGAGTGGGAATAAGTTTATCTTCGACGCTTTTTACCTGCAGACTTCGACAAATAGGCACGGCTGTGGTCAAGTGATTTCGTTGTTTGGCTATGGAACAAGAGGAGTATTGGGTATGGGAAACTGAAAATCTCAGTCGCCCAGTAATGAATGCTGCGTGGTCGGAATTTATGTAGTAAAGAGAATAATCGTTGAAATATATAATTCGTTGTGTATATTCACGGTTTGATTAGAATTTGAAATGTAATACGTTTGCAGTTTAATTTTAGCTTCCCATTGATGTAAACAATTACTGAGCATTGAGTTCAGCTACCAGAAAAGATTATTTTCGATACTCAATCCACAACGAAATAACTAACATATGAGGAAATTTTTACAAGAAGTACTTGCCAAGCTTTCTGCCTGGCCTAATAAACTGTCTCACAGTCTTTCTATTTCTTCCATCAGGAACACGGATGTACAAAATGGCGGTCCCTTGCAAAATAAGAAGTGTTCTCCCTTGCTGCTGTAGACGACTTCATAGCTGTACAGTGATGACCGATCTAAACCTGAAATGTCTCGCCATTTATGCATGTCTTTCAAATGACTAACTGGCCGTACAATCGGGGAAATATTTATTTAGGGATTGAAACTATGCGTTGAAAAATTCCAACAGTGCTTGTATTCTAAATAAACATGAACATCCATAAGGTTGTTTTTGATCATGAGCTTCTTGGCTTTATTTTATTTGTGATAGCAGCATTTTATAACGAGCCCAATTCAGGAATTATGGCCTCCGAATTACGAACGGTAATTTCCCTTGGAAATGGAAAAATTTGAAATTAAGTTTTCGACTCCAGGATGTTGCTCAATACAACTTTAAACGTGATCAAAAAGCAGGAGTTCCGCGGCCAGTAATTAACAGAAATGGACACGATTCTGCCTCCAAAATACACGGCCGGAGGGCCTAGGTGCTGCCGATATGAGCAATGGAAAATAAAGTTAGAAACGTACCTCTTCACCAAAGCCTCCCAAGTACACAAGGATTTAATCATTTTCTTACGCCTCCCTCGTCGGTACAATTCTGCCATTTAGATTGTCAGTAATTAGAGTCACCAATTTATTCTTTAAACTATTTTCAGATGCCGTGTGATGCTATTTAATTTAGATGCTATTTAATTTCGAGTTAAGGTTGAAATAATGGCCGTGTCCGAGCGACGAAGCCGAAAATGCATGCGTTTAAAAACTCGATATTCCGTTCAAATCCACACAAATGAAAGACGTCTCAGCTATGAAATATTCCTCACATCATTGCCTGTTTTAGACAAGTTTCAAGTTTGAAATAATTTGTCATGGTCGGGAGCGCGATAAATAAATGCTAGCGTGATGAATTTATGAAGGCATGCTCAATTTATTCATGTGAACTGTCCACAAAAATATACGCGAGTAGTTTTCTCCCGCTGCAGAAAACGGTGGACGTTGTACCAAAATGCCATAGCCGCTCTTTTTGAAACTCTCGTCCCCCAGTTTATGTTTTTTGCCACCTCATGGATGAATTGGTGACATCATTGCGAGAAATGATTGTGTGGACATAATTATAGACAATCGTGAATGTTTCAGAGGAGAAGTTAGACTGCGTTGCAGATATGCCTACATTTTATGGAAGCTTGAATTATGCGTGTACCTGACGGGCCCTGATGTGAGCCGATCACACAAACGAAATGCAACGCAGCTCTTCGTAGTTGTAGCTACTGGTTTTGTTGTGACATAATATAGGGAGTGGGGAAATTGTTCATTTTCATGTGCACACTAGATTACTGATGAATAAGAGCGGCGACCAATCCCGAGAGAAAAAGAATACCTCTCTCCCTTGCTCCAATCATTACAAAGCGTAAAGATTTCTCGGCGAAATGAACGTTCATTTATTGCCTCGATGTCGACATGAGCTGTAATGTGGAGTTTCTTAGTCTCTTAACGAGACCCTCGGTGTCTACGCGGGCTGCAAAACTTGTTGCATTGCTGTAGCTTCTCGACGAGACAATATCAGCACGGGTTGCAACTAGTTGCATTGCTGTAGTTTCTGGACGAGGTAATATCTGCACAGATTGCAACTTGTTGCATTGCTGTAGCTTATAATTATCGACGAGACAATATCTGCACGGGCTGCAACTTGTTGCATTGCTGTAGTTTTTGGACGAGACACACTCAATATTTACACACGGACTGTAGTTTCTTGATTGTTGTAGCTCAGAATAAACAATCCCAAACTACAGTTTTAGAATAGTCTTTTTCATTTGATGAGAGATTGAATATTCATGTCTGTTTTAGACCAAAAATTTCAGCACATACAACAGATTGTTCATCAATTAAAAACTGAAGCATCTTCGAATGCTCAGAGCGTTTGCCATTTCGTTTCTGAAAAAAACAGAACAAGGAGTTGAAAGAAGAGTACGAACTGATAGCGGTGCATGTGTAGACTTATTCTATAGTTCGAGTCAATAAACAATGATCTTTAGAAGTATGTGATGTAGATATTGTGTGTTCACCTATCAATACAATGAGGTCGCTGTTTCACCGTTCTATTCTTTTATGCTTGCAATTCAATTCACGGTTGTGCCCCTCTCTTGTAAAATAATCTGTAAAAGCTACTCAAAGAGATGAATACATTTTATTTAATCCCACCGAGTACAGTTAGACTTATCGGACGCCACTTTCATAACCAAGTGCGTAGCACACTTCAACAACATAATCGCTCTTCAGAAACATACGCCAATAGTTCTGAGTGGAGAGCCCTCGTGGTCATCACGAGCTCGTTAACTGGAGTTACTGAGGCTGACGCGACCGGCGGGTGCGGGATGCCATTTCGCTGCGGCACGCGCGGCCGTAGTATGAATGCCCCCAGGTCCGTGTTCGGCTTAATCAGTGAAAATATTCATGTTAATTTGGTTCTCCGGGCGACAGTCGACCCATTTGGCAGACTGCGTCTCCTTGATGTCGTCTGATGTGATAATATGCGTTGATTAAACTGGGCTCAACTGTATGGAGTTCGAAATAAAGCAGGGACTAGTGTGTTAATGGTGGAACATATGGAGTAACACCCGTGAACGAATACATTTGTCAGTTCTCAAGTATTTCAAGCATGTAAAGGTTAAGGACACGCGTTCTCGCAAGGTAATCGCTGTTAGCAAATAGAGAAATTTGGCTACTTGCAGAGCGCTAATTTCGACAAGGGATAATGGTGTGATGTTGTCTCTGACTTTCAACATCCTACTATGTTCTTGAAACATAGTTTGATCGAAGACGCTTGAATTACTTATGCCGCGACCGGTGCATGTATGGTAGTCTATTCCGTTATAGGCTGAAAATTAAAAGCTTCTGAAATGACGATGTATAGATCTTTGTCTCTTCTCTCTGTTCGAGGGAGCTTACAATGATGTGCGCGTTAAATTTGATATCTTATAGGTTATTTATTTTTGTATACTTCAAGCGTCTGAACTATTCTTGCTTCAAGTTGACACCGAAATTGCGCCTACAGCCGAGTCAAGGTATGCCACTGAGACCACGGTTCTTCAAACCTCGACTGGGGCTCCTGAGAGGATTTCCCGCTGTGCTCAAGCTCAACTTGGTTAATTACCTCCTGCCTGAATTGCTCAAGAGCCCCGTCCTCAAGAATCATTCAAGATAAGGAAATGTTCGAACTAATGATGATTGAGATTTTCTGGGGAGAGCCTCAACCCGTGTTAACACAGATTTTTTTGTGGGAGGAAAAAATGTAACGAATGAATTACGTTATAGCAATTCCAGGGTAGTTGAATCATTTATGACACTTGCACTAATTATTTCTTTCTACTTTGAGCCAAATAAGACAACCTAGAAGGCACACAAATAAAACTCCGAAGTCGCAGAATGAAAAGCTCAGGATCAGAGTATCGCGTCAGCAGACGTCTGAGCTGCAAGAAAAAGGTGGCACCAATGTTGGCAGGCACAAAATTTGGCACGTTATGACGCTACGAATGCCCGGTGTGGCAGTAAAGAGTTAATTGAATTGTTAGCTACGACGGCGCAAATTAGCCATCTCAAAAGCCACGGCGACCTCTACAACTTCAACTTTTTCGCGGAAGCTGCAGGTGCTCACCTGACACAGCTAAACTTTAATTTTACGCCAGCTTTATGGTCATGGAAGTACGCCATTTCCTGCACGTGACGGCTGACGTCGAAGCCCTCTATTTTCTGGCTAAGACTTTAAATATGTAATCCACGTTTAGCTCTCTTCTATTCAGGGGTTTTCACCGCAGTGCTCTAATTAATTAACTTTGTTATTTGACATTTTTTTTCTCCGTTACTCATTCCGCCTGTGGCCGGTCCTGCCTGAGCTTACGAAAGACTTTTTCATAATGTTTCACGATGTTAGTTTCAAAAGGGATGAAAATAAAACGGTGATGCCGAAACGTAAGCTTTAAACCTAACCCTATCCTATAATTTCATCTCTGATTTCCATTTTGGTCTTGACATTCTCTAACCTTATTAAATATTCTCTCCCTCAGTTAACGAAACCCTACCAAACCTAAATTTTATTTCACTTTAGTTAGGTGAAACCAAACCTTTTTCAGTTTAGTGTTTGCTTGTTTGGATAAAAATGTGGGAATTTGTAACCTGTAACATATTTTTTTGCGTCGTGTTTATTGCCAGATGTGGGAAAGTGGATTAAAGCCCTTTGAAGTAATGCCGAAGTAATGTAGATGTAAATTTATAAGTGACGAGAAAGCTCTACCAGGATATGTAGGATTAAGATTTTGTGGTAAATCTATTTGTAGTCGGGACTTTCATAAAATTGTATATAATTTCTATTCCTGTTGAACGTTACTATTATATGTATATGGTTATGCACACGAGACTTTCTCAAATACAACGGTTTTTTTATATTAAAGTTTCACAAACATTCGTAGTCATGCTTGGCTGGAAAAACGAGCACTGTGCCAATCATAGTTCGTACGGACGCCTATGAAATTTTGATTGGAATTATCCTTTGCGGTACAAAAACCTGTGGTTTGATGCCAAACAATGGGGACGGATACAAGTTTGGGCTAGATATAGACTCCAGATAGTGAAGGTAACAAAACGCGTGGTCATTTCGGTCGTGTCAAACGTAGCTTGAGGGAAGAACTGATTAGGAATTTTGAAGCACGCTTTTCATTCACGACTGCTAACAAAAATCAGAAGTATTGAGAAATTTTTATTCTTGGTCGTTAGTTGTGAGAGTTCAGGCTGATTAGTGAGGATAGGAGGGCACTGATAATCAAGCAAACTTTTTTACAAATCACTGCTTGTCTTCCAAATTCATGCTTTTTTTTAAATGTTATGGAAGTTTACTTTGTTATGACGGGAACGATAAATTTACGTAAATCACGGCTCTTCTCACTCGATCGATATAGAAATACCTAGGCATATCGAAAAAAACTTCCAATTCGAGTACTTGTCCGTTACCTGTAAAAATACCGAAGCCTTCTCATGAGTGACCAAAGTTCAAGAGTACTTTTCAGAGCGCAGGGAAACTCCTCAGGGCAGTCGGGCATTTTCTCGAGAACAAAACGAGAAGCCGCCTGCAGGGCTGAAAATCTCCTCTTTGATACCAATGCGTGTCCAGAAAATTATTTATTTTTACGACAGAATTCCAGAAAAAGTAAAAATGTTATCTCCTTTATGAAAACTTGTGTAAAAAATTGTTCATGTCATGCTCTTCAAATTGTAAACTATAGTTAATGCTCCACTTGTTTCAATCTGTAATTTCAATTTCACCCATCAGTAGGTATTATGAATTGATAATACATTATATCCACTGAATGCATCCAAAATTACATCAGAATAAAATTCCTAAAGTTAAATCATGTAGTCTGCTATTGGAACTTTATTCCTAATGAATCTTTTCTGCGAGAGCGCACACGTGCCTCAGGCATTGCTAACTCGATAGTCTCTCATCAGCCCCAGAACGCTCGCAGTAGTCGAACGCATTTGGACGGGCAGCAGCCGCACCTCCTGCCTCTCGTAAGCGATCCATTGCTGCCCCTAATTGCATCCATTTCTTATTTCCTTAGGTGCTGTTCTCGATTTATCCTGATTCTGATACAATGTTTTTTGCCATGGTTTTTCCAAAACTCAGGATAGAGGCTCCATCGACGTATGTTTACGAGGTGTTACGGGTCTCCTTCCACTAACTTGATAAGCATCGCTACTTGTTAGTGAATGGGAAGTTTTACTTCCTGTTGCAGCCCCCGTCCGATGGATTNCAAATGTGTTGAAAACAACATATCCCATGGTGGAGAGATATTCATTTTTTTCTTGAGCTCTTTGAGTAAAAGGTCTTTCTTATCTTTTCCTCTAAGTTTTTGTACGTCGTTTTTTTAGATTGGACTGAGTTCTTCTAAATTACCGTACATTTTCGTCTCCTAAAAACTGAAAAGTGGAGCTCGGTAGCAAACTCGTCCATCAAACAGGACGATAGACGACTGCTCTTCCGCAGAACGCTCTAAAAAGTATGGCGGACGTCTTCTGAATGTAACCCAGCGACGGCGTTTTCATACCGTAGAGTTTTCGAGCCGACTGATCTATTTATACTCGTTACGAATTTTTCTGCATAAGTATTTCCTCGTAAAAATTGTCTGACTGAATGTAAAACGTAGAAAATATTTATTTTTATTTGAGCTTTGATGTATTTTTCGGTGAGGTCTCCGGAAATGTATCCAGAAGCCTCGATTTTCTCTCTATTTCGCGCACGTACAAGCTTGGCCATATTTCAGCACAATTTCGTCACAATCACAATACAAATTAAAGGCCTCGTGATGAATTAGTTTTCGGCATTTTTTCTTCCTCCCTGTTAGTAGGTCTTTCATGCCTGAAATTCGGTGTTTTTTAATAGCTGAATGTTGAACTGTAACTCATTTCCCTAAAACTTTAAAGACAAAATTCTAATAGGTCGTCAACATTTTATACAGAAGTAGGTTTTACTGAGAAAAAATATCGATGTCTCGAAATAACGAGATTTTTCTCGGAGATTTGTAGTCTTTGCCTATAAAAAAGAATCTCCAAAAAACGACGGCAATCGAAGGATCGATGGCCGAGTCCCGCAGGACGGGACACTCTCCCTGATTGGGCGCACGCTGCGTTGACTTGAAATAAGAGGGCCCTGCTTGATTCTTGGCGTGCGCTGGCACAAACTTCAGTTTTATTGCTAGAGTAAACCGAAACTTGCGGATCTTGCTAATATTTCATGTAGTAGTTACTCAGGAAGACTCGTTTTTCAGATTCGGGAGTTGAACCACCAAGACGCCGACAGTGCTGTACTGCGAGCGAAAAAAATGAGGGCGAAAGATGTTGTCCTTGACTTAGTAACGTATTGACCATTGATCTTAGGGCCTAAGTTTCAACCAAGTTTTGCTTAGTGGCTACAGATGGCCGTCTCTTGTGCTAAGAAATGCTCTCAAATGAATCAAAATGCGTCCCTTATTCTCTGCCTCTTTCTAGCGCGCTTGGTAAGAATGAAATGGACGTTTTTCTATGCTATCGAAAAAATTCAATGGGTCAATTTTGTTCTCGAATTCTTCTAAAGCGTTCAGACGCTTTGACGTATAGGCTGCGTATGCGTGGGTGTGATAGTAAAAGTGTATTTATTGGATTAATTAGTTTTTTCAATGTTATTCTTAAACAAGGGACTACTGTGAATTGCATTTATTAATTTTGAAATAATTTGAATCATTTCTAATCATTAATTTGGAGAGTGCAAATTGTAGAGTGTACGCTAACAACAACTTTAATGTTGTTGGCGTATAGGTTGCGGTTATACGGAGGTTCAAGTGCGGATGTGCGGATATACGGATATATGAATGCGAATATACGGGAGCCGTGACGATAAATTATTTAACAGAATATAAGTGAAATTGATTATAGAATAAACAAAAGTACTTTATTTTTTAAATGTATACGTAAAAGTACAATTTCGTTTTGCTGCAAAATGCCATGTTGTTCACGCTAGAGCATACATGAGATTGAAATGCGTTCGTGACTTCTTCATTTGATTATACTTTTATTAAACCAACAAATGTGTAATATCATTTTACTGCGCACCGTATTTAAAACTTTAAATCCAATCCCTCTAACAAAATTGGTAGACGTAATAGAACACGTTACAAATTAACATATTATTTTGCATTATATTTTGAAAAACAATTAGAAAACGTGGGATTTTGGGGTTAATATGATGGAAATTAAGAAATTACTCCCTACAAAAATTTTATATTTTCGTATTACTACACCTGTGACACTGACGTAACGGATCAAAACAAGACAGATACTTGTGTTGTGTTGAGTTGTACTGCACTCTTAATACGTCTAGAAGTTAGATATACAAGTCTGTCGGACAGGGAAGAAGGAGTACAATAATAGGCAAGAAAAAAGGTCAAGTATATAATAGCTTTGAGTGGCAATGGATGCTCCTTTTCAGGAAGATTAATACTCAGGAACGATACAAAGATACATGCAACTATTTACTAAATCCGTAACCGTTTGGGTCCAAAAAATCAATCGGACGTCCTGCAAAGCTAACCTCGACCAGCTGTCGAAGGCTGCTTCGTGAGGCTTCATCTACGGGGAAAAGCTCCGGAAGCTTTCAAACGTACTTAGACTTAACGCTACGGTCTGGGGAGTGCGATCTATTTTAAATTTATCAGAAAACTATCACATGCGAGGAGAAAGGCAGCATCAGCACAGACGGAACTTACACATAAAAAGATGAGAAAAGTGGGGGAGTGATAAAGTGCAGTGGGATAGGAAAGATTGGTCAAAAATAATTTTTTCAGATAAGATTGTTTCATTCGGATGAAATTGACGGTTTTCAGTTCTACTTTCACGATTCAAAAAAGGAGGAACAAGTCTTCAGCATGCAGCTTTTAACAGGAACGTCGCTTATGATCTGGAAAGCATTTTCCACGGAAAGTAAGGCGAGTTTTGCAGGGATGGAAGGAAGAGATCATTGAAGTATACAAAGGCCTTAGAGAAATATATATTTTAATTCTTGGCTAACCATCATCAGAATAACGTAGCGTGAATTGTAGCAAGGTAACGCTACAACTCACACTGCTTATATATTACGCAATTGTCTCGAAGGCCTCAATATGGCTACTTTTAATTGACCCCCTTGATGTTCCGTGATCTGAATCCTATCGCGAGTCTCAGGAGTACATTAGCAAGGTAGGTTCACGTCAATGGGAGACGATTCTCAAACAAAGACACATTGAGGTGCGCCTTTCAGGAATGCTGTTAAACAATACCCATAGAAATTCTTGCAAGTCTAATAAATTCTAGGAATAACCACTGTTTAGATGTACTGCAATCTAAAGGGAACACGTGTAAATATTTAGTTCGGTAAATCGCATTTTTTGGTAGGGTGTGCTATAATTTTTTCCATCTAAATTCATCTTAAGATCCGATATTTTTGTGATCTCTTCTCGAAAGTTAAAGCCAAGTAAAAATTTTGTTGGTACACTGATCAATAGTTTAGTTAACTTCCTTCAATCTAAATATCAACTTTGCATCAATATTAAAGCCAAGTATAAATTTGAAGGGTTCGATCATTATTTCTCCCATTTTATTACGAAAAATGGCATTAATTATATGTAAGTTACTGGCTCAAAATTATTTTGCGTCGAAATTTTTCTTTTTAAAAGTTCTTCATCACTCGTTCGTGTATACTAATGTTGAAACGCGAGGTGAAGGCCAACTTCGAAATAAACTCATATACTTCTAATAAAGTACTGCAGGTTTGAAAAAGAGGAGAGGAGCACGATCGTAGAGGGGTATCTAATTTTTGTGAAATATTTATTTCAATCCGAGTCCTGCAAGTCGATTGTGCTTTTGACTGTTTTCAACGAGTCTCCATTTATAGGTATGGAGAAGACAAAAAAAATGTTGAGCTCGTTTTGTCAACAGGGAACAGGGACCTCAACAGCAGCTAAGACAGGGAACCCATCATGGGCCTGTTGCAAAACTTGAAAAATAACAGCGCTCATTGCTCTAGCGACGGGCTTGTCGACCCAACATCACGAACTTAGCGCATCTGTGCCCAACTCTTGCTCGGTCCCCTCAGCGGACCCTTGCTCCCATAACAATATTCAAACAATTTCAAACAAGTGTCGCCCCTTCGCCAACCTGGACGGGAGACAGCAGCTTTAGGTCGCTCAGTTTTACTTAATCCACCGAAATTAAGCTTTTGCATATAGATGCCACAACGCGCAGTGCATAAATGCATTGCGAAATGTGGTCTCGGGATCAAAATGTACGACGAAGGTTAACTTGCCTGAGTCATGCACCGTCTTGCAGGATATTTAAACGATATTCGCTTTAATGCACATGGAGATTTTGATCCCCTCGGTCACCAGGAAAATGTAGATGATTTTGTTCGTGCGCCGATTTATTTAAAATACTTGACCCGCTATAAATGAACGCACTTGACCCCACAGTGTTGGCTCGCGTGAAGAGCGTGAAGTGAGCACCTCCTTTGCTGGAATCATGCGCACCACCACAGTCAAAGCTCGTACAAAGCTCGTTCTGTACCGAGCTGAATGGACCTATTTATGGAATAAACATCACAATGGATTAGTATTTGTACATTTTCTGCGGCAATATTTGACGGTCTCGAGCTGCTTCATTTATATTTTTGAAGATTTTTTTTTATAACCCTTTCTACCGTTCGGATGCGTATGAGTACCAGTCTAAATTTGTTACTGGGAATTTGGGTTGGAAGGGTTAACCGATTAATAACAAATGCGTAAACACTGTGGTGACGGGCTCGTAGTGGGTACTTTAGAGTTTGCTCATAATTTCGATGTTTGTATACATTTGCGATGATTATACACACATAATAGACTTGCACATCAGCAGTTCTCATTAAGTTACCATTGCTCACGCGCTTCGAGGCCACGAGTGAAACATCAAATTATTGAGGCGTTCATTATTTTTTCTAACAGCAGACGTTTTTGAGCGCCTGTTAGTTTCTGCTACACGTATATACGTTATTCTAAGCGAGCTTGGCAATTTTCGACAGAACGTTTTTAGCATGAATTCGCGTACTTGAGTTCGTACTCCTCAAATCCCACCTCAGCGACGCTGTAGAAACTTGAAGCCTGCACTCTCTTAACTTGAGTCTCTGGTGAACAGTTGAGAAATCCACTACGTCTACCAACACATTTATGAGGACAGCCAGCTCAACTGATACGGGGACTCCATTCGAGAAAATAACCGAATGGACTGAGCAAGTATTCTGTCTTTGGATTCTATCATTAGCATAAAAAAGACGTGGTAATACCAGTTTAACCCTTTAACAACGCAGTGGTTAAACCTTGACTTCACCCATGAACGGTGTGGTGGGGTAAGCCTCGACTCGGCCCTTGAACGGTGTGGCTCGTACACCTCGTACACCATTGTGACGTAATGTACTCATCCCTATGGCCTACGCTCACTTGAAATAAAACACATGAGCTAAAATAAATCTTCAGTAAGCTTCGATACATCCTGAGGGTGTCTGTGTTTCCTTGGCTGACTTTAGAATGGCTATGTGCGGCAAACTCTGAGTCTGGGTGACCCCCATACTAAGCTGCTCATGCGATCGTGGAGTATGATTAGCTTAGTTCAGAATATGCTATTTAAACTTGAATAATTTGAACTGTGTTTACGATTTAAACTTCAGTTATTCAATGAAAAACATTCGAAATTTTGCGGTTACGGTATATCTTTCCAATAAATTATTTAAATACATCGAGAATATTTACCTCTGGAGTACAGATGACCTCACTCCACTTTTGGTGTCATTATTTTCTCGCTAAAGCATTTATGGGAAGAATTCTGAGCCGGTTACTGCAGGATATGTTCGGATAGCACTCGTAAATATTTTCCTCGGTGTAAAAAGTACTTTGGGCCCAATAGAACTGAGTGTAACGGTTATTCTCTTTGGCGTGAAGTGGCGGCTACTGAAAGCTAGCCATCTTGCTGGAAAATTGATGTACAGGGTGTTTAAAAAAACGATACCCAATTTTCAAAGGCTGTAATTCAGAAACTATAAAACTTGAAAAAAATTGAAAAGTCAAGAGCTGTTTCTTGACATTTGTTCCATCTCTCTACAAAAGTTCAGTAGAATGATCCAACCGCTTTCTTGAAGCAGTATTTTCAGTGACCGATACCTGTTTGCGCACTTTAGTTAAACTTAGAATTTTATGATATTAAAAACCTGTTTTTATTAACTTTCAGCCGTTCAATTAATAAAAAATGCCACTAAACTAAAAACAATCGAAACGTTCTTCTTATTGTTCGTTTCCTTCGGTGTGTCCTCCGTTTCTCTCAA
>VOMN01093344.1:0-29367 GCA_014899125.1 Orchestia grillus
CTCTTCCAAACGACTCAAGTTTGTCCACTGCGCTTGAGAACCTCACATGACACCGTAAATACATATTTGTAAGCACCAGAGGATACAAATCCATTGAAGTTTTAAAGTACCATTGCCCAAATTTAAATAATCGATGTTTAATTCTGTGTAATTCTCAAGAAGTTCACCTCTGTCTCCCATTTTGTAGTCTATCTTTTAACTGTCATTTCCTAATTGTATCAGGTATGTAAAAGAATCCCAGGATATTTTTAAGTGATGTTGGGCTTAAACGTAGCAATCGCTTCACATTGTACTATAAGCCAATGAATTGAGAATCACAACTATAGAAGTCTCACTGTGACGTCTACACTTATTTTTAAGCTTCTAGTCTTACTCATTGAAAATCAGAGTGGTTCCATGTTCTGTAAGTGACTGATTTCGGAATAAACGATTTTTCTTTTTCTTTGTTTACCTTTTAGTTGTTAAGACAAAATATCGGCTGGTAGTCCAGTAGGCAGCTGTTTTAGTTTAGCTGTGCTCACACGTAGGAGAAGAAAACCAAAAATATAGAAATATATATTATATATTATTATTTGTACGCAACAAGAAAAAGTTTTAAGGCCTACCTTCGCGAATAATTTTTAATTCACTGCACAGCAGTTGACAAAATATCACAGAGAGGCAGCACGGCAGGTGCCTTTTGCGGTTTGATATGAGCACACTTAAGCCTCATTTGGCTAGCCAAGGTGCAACTGTGAGCCGTGCTCGTTGAAGTGAACGTGGCCCAGAGGTCCGAGAGGAAGTACGGTGTCGTGGTGACCTCCGAAACCTCCGCGATGACCACCAAAGCCTCCTCCGCGATGGCCTCCGAAGCCTCCGAAGCCTCCACCATGATGGCCTCCGAAGCCTCCACCACCATGGCCTCCGAAACCTCCTCCATGGCCTCCGAAACCTCTTCTACCATGACCTCCGAAACCTCCACCAAAGCCTCCACGGTGTCCACCAAGCCCTCCTCCGAAACCGCGACCAAATCCTCTTTGAGGTTCGGCGCACGCTAGCACCACAGCCGACAGCAGGATAATCTGCAAAGCAATAGTCATCTCAGCTGCAAGTTTACATATATATTAATTAACTAAGTTCAACCCTGCAACTGACTCACTAATACCCAGAGAGACAAATGAGTCTTTTCTAGCGTAAATTTAGTTACTTATGACGAAAGACATACAAAAAGATTGAGAGACCCAAATTGATCTGCTAAGCCGAGTTTGAAATATAATTCCAGATTGCTTGTATGAAAAGTATAGTCTCTATGTTACAAGGCAGTAGGAATAGATGGAAAAATTTTAGTAATATACATTTACATTAACAACCAGTTAAAAGTTGTGTCCAAAAAGGTATAGTAATTTACACTGGTATCCGCACCATAGAAAGAAAACGACTGCTCCTGAAGGTACACTCTCACAAGCTGCGATTTTAGGTGTTTTTTATTAAAGCTCGTAACTGTTCTTGTTCGAGGTAAGTACACTAGTGCCAGTCCTCTATGTTACTCGTGAAATGGCTAACGTTCTCATAGTTTATAGTAAAATATTTAGCGAGCATGTAAAAACATTAAAAAATGTTTGATTGACGTTCACTCAAAAAATAATAATAGAAAAGTTTCAAAGAAACACCGATTTCAAAGAAATGAACGTTGCTAAAAAGCATTCCGATTCATCAGTAACTTAATATAGTTGTTTTTATTCCTTTGTTGATTTGAAATTCCTGAAATATTCATTACGTTTCCAGAGGGAGCTGTAACTTGAGCATCACAGATTTAAAAAAAAATAAATGTTACATTCCACGATTTATTGTAGATACGAACATTCGATAAGTAATGTAACTTTAAGCTAAGGATTTTGTCAGTCTGAGGCATAATTTAATAAGCAGTTGTTTATAGTTCCATCTCATGTTTTTCATTTATCAAAGTATTATTAATTAACAGAATTATTTCCATAATTAATGTTTTTTTAAATAGATTTATTATGAAGTGAGTGAGGTACAACTGCACGCGCTGCTAAAAATTGAAACTGTTTGGAATAACCTTAAGTTTTCCCGTTTTTCCCACGGTAGACCAAATATACATTCAACGAAGTACAATTTTTAACAAGCTTACAAAAACAAAAGCCTCTGGTTCATGGGCACAACTGAACGGACAAACAAAAAAAATTAGAAATAGAACTACTTCGCTCGATACTCACTGCAACTTGTATCTTCATTTTAGCGGAACTGTTGCCGTTTGAGAGCTAATACAACACTGTGTTTGATGCGCTGTGGATGGAACACAAGTGTCGACTCAGAGATGTTGGCTGCTTATATAATAAGTGGCGCTGTGCAGAACGAGCAAGATGCTGTTGACGCGCACTACAGGCGGGTGGCGCACTTAACGATGCGCTGTCGGTAAAAAATGCCGCGTGTCTCATAACTTCCTGTTCCAGTAACTGTTCTTCGTGGGAGTTTCCAGGACCATGACGGAAGTGAGTGAGTGTAAATAGAAATTTGGGGATTGCCGAAGGTGACTACTTACCTTGATTTGATTTGCTTCCAAGAAAAGGTAGACATGTTTTATGAGAGCAAATTGGCTCTCGCATAAACGAGCTGATTGTTCATTCCTGTGCCTGCTTGTGCGTGCGTGGCTGGGGAGACGGATAAGAAGTGCGAGAAATAAGAAGAAATATGACGGATATAGCTACAGGATACGTAAAGGTACCCGCTCCTACTTTAAGACTCGTACGGGAAAAGTTCATTATATGCATCATTGGATCAAGAAATGATGAAACAGACGGTGTAGCTGATTTTCGCTTTATTATAAAAAAAGAAAAAGAAAAATCGCTAATTCCGAAATCAGTCACTTACAACGTGCGAGTCACTTCAGTTTTTCATTCATTAAGACTTCAACCGTAAAAACATGTGTGGACGACACGTTTAGACTTCTAATTCTGTCACTAACCTATCGTTAAAGCGCGAAGTGGTGATTATTAGCACGTTTTATTAAATATTAACCAAAACCATCGTATGATTTGTCGTATATTCCTAACAATATTCAGTGAATTGCCGATGACAGATAGGCTGTGAAATGATAGAAAATAGTTTTACTTATTAAGAATTATACAGACTGAAGGAAGCATCGATGATTTGAATTCGAGTTGTGGTACAATGAAATTGAAATTACATAACTACCGACAGAAACCTTTGATTTAGGACAGACGACCCTTACATGAAAGGTCGAGGGACATTAATTGTAAATCTTGATTGCCACAATGGTGACTAGCTGCTCTATGCTATTAAAATTTTAAGATAAATCAACTCGAGGAAAAGGTGAAAAATACAAAATAGCGTACACAAAAGTTACATAATGAAAAATAAAGAGAAAAGCAATTTTTGACGTTTTCGATTTCCATTCACCTCTCATTTTCATTGACTTATGTATAGTTGAGTTCCTTTACCTAATCCTTGAAAAATTCTGAGAACACATAAGGATGAAAACGCATGTACGCGCCCCAATTAAAACGAAGGGCTCGCCAGTTCAGTATTAAATAGAATTGATTTTTTTAGTGAAGCTGCTCTTCATCGTTGCCTTTGAAGTCAACTATTGATAAATAAAGTACGAGTATGTTATCTAAAATGCTGTCATGGTGTATTCTACTATACGAGTATGAGCCTTGAGTGACGCTTTCTGTTCATAAACAAACTATGTTAACCAAAACACTGTCACGTCACTATCTAATAAATAAGAGATTCAGCTTCCCTTAGATTACACTAACCTCCGATGTTCATACATCAAGGAACACATACCTTGTTGCGTCTAAATTTAAAACAGCGCTCACCTACTTTTTGTACAGAATATTCTTTCGCTATTTTTAGTAGGTCGCTTAGACGTGACCTCGGTGATCACGAGACAGACAATCGCTCTGGAGCTTGCAAAATTCTTGTAACCGATGGGAGACAAAAATTTCACTCCATCACAAACTGCAAGCAAATTTTTCTGTTTTTTTGAAGGTTAGAGTTACGCAACAATGTGGAATGTAACTACTAGACTGAAAACTAAAGAATATGACTAATTTGCAATAAATTTTTTTTCACCATATCACTACGATATAAATGCTGACAAATTTCATATCTCCTTAGATACTGAGGATTTAATTTGTCTCATAAAATAAATACCATAATATTTACACATGAGTAGTGTAATTTTATCGTCCTGTATTTTATGCAACAATCATTTCTCACTGAAAAGATTTTCGGGTCGTCACAGACTCTGGGTCTTCTTCTACGAGTATGCCATTCTGTTCCACCACATCATACTCCTTATCACTCAATTTCCCACACATCACTTAATTTTACCTCACTTTCCTCCTACACGCTGCTTCATTCGACCACACTTTCCTCTTCCCCACCATTCCCTCCACACCTCTCTCCGCCTCAGAACTCAATTCCAGCACCCCATCCTCCTCCTCCTCATCATCATTCAATTAAATAGTCCCTTCCATCTCCGTGTACATCCGGCTGACGCCGCTGTTCGCAGAATATGCGTTTAGTTTTTCGGTGCATCGAACGTGGTGCAAGAGTAATTGGGTGTGGAACCCTTAGCGATTTGAAACAACACGCTCCTATTTTAAAATATCGGTACTTTTTTGTTTAAAACTTGGTGAAAAATGGACGTCTTACATTCATATGTATTATCATTTGCGATTCGACTCTTTGCATCCTCTATTTCAATAGCTACCAGTATTATGTTGTGCTGATAATAATATTTCTTATAAATCATGACTTTCTTATCTTTCTGCGGTCTATCATACGTATAAGAGATTGTAGGTTGCAATAGGTTATCTTTGCGCTGTAATTTTTATTTCAAGTTTATGCACAAAAATCACAATGTTTTTCAGGTTAATATTTAAATTTTCATACTTAGCATAGAATTACGAAACAAAATTCGAAGTTCCAACGCGACTTCCACCCGTAATTTTGAGGTTGAAGCCTTTTTGATCACAATCAGAAGCTCCGTTGCGGCTTCTACATTTTAATTTCAAGGCTGTTATTTTGCTGAATGAAAACCCGAAGGTCATATATTTTGTATGTGACTGATTTCGGAATAAACAATTGTTCTTTCTTTCTTTCTGCAACCTTCATTTCGTTCAGCATCACCAAAGCGACGGAGGCTATTTGAGGAATACTTTCACTTTCCTTTGTCAGTAATTAATGACGAAGTAAATTAAGGACAACTCGTCAAACATCAAACTATAATTATCGTATATTCGCGGTGGGTAAATTTTGTGCATTTTGTAGTACTGTCAATTTCTCTATTATGCAACCAATGCATTAATGAACCCCATGTGAAACTTTCCGGAGAAAATCATGAAAACCTCCTCTCGCTATAGCAATCAGTGGCCTAAATATCGATAGCTAAGCAAAGCTGGAAGAACTGGACAACACACGTGCAGTGAACGCGTCTGGTGAGCGGCCTTGACGGCATCGTTCAATGAGACGCTGGCGTGGGGATCAGTGAAGGTTCGCGAGAGGACTCGAGGAAGTCTGGGAGCGGGCAGCTACGGTCATTATAGGCCTAGCATTTCAGTTTTTGTGTCACACCTTATGGCATTCCCTTGCTTCCGGACGAGCGCAGCTAAAAATACTCTCATGCGAGAAGTAGAACACGTGCCGTTAGTTGCTTACTTATAAATGATACTATTTATATCATCGGCTTCGCTTGTACACCGAAAACACAACGTAAGTATTACGTTATATCAGAGAAGTTATTAAAAAAAATTAAGAATTCTATCAAAATTGTATAGTATGTAGAAATGGAGTCAACTTTCTCATACTTATATTACACAATGCATGTCTCTGTGTGATGAAAGTTCATATGCAATATACACACATAAAATCATGTGATACCAAAATGAAACTAGGAAATAAGTGAGAAGTAGTAGAAGCAGAAGTATTAGTAGTAAGAATAGAAGCTCTTTAGTAAACCAGGACCACGTCGCACCAAAAGAGAAGGACCGTTTACTACGGACTTGGGAGAACGGAGAATGTATGCACAAGGTGTGTTCCTACGCAAGAAATAAGTAAAGCTATTGGCAGAGAGCCAACAAATGCAGGAGTGCTGCTGTCTAAGTGGTATTGGATCAGTTTTCAATCGTAATTAGAGGGTGAAACGTTCCTTTGTAATGCCAGGTTTGCCATCCTGTCGTCTCAAGGTCCTGTAGATGACACACCGAGCTATGTCCGCCATTTTCGCTGAGGTTCTGTTCTAACTTGATTTGAACTCGTTTACTGTATTGTCTTTTTTTTACGCATAAAACATAGAAAACATGATTTGTTTTATCGATCTATTGACTTAATTTGAGAAAAAAGTAATTGCTAAGTAACCGCTGCTTGGAATTTTAGCAAATCATTCATTCTCAAGAGGTACATAATTTTGTACAGGAAAATTTTCATGTGGCCCATGAGAAGCAACATTTGTAGTACAAATTTCCCATACATATGCATCGTGATTATTAAATTGACATTTTTAATAATTAAATGCGTAGAATGGACTTGACTTAGACATAAATCATGATTATTACATTCTATGAGTCCTACAAACTGCACGTTACGGCTACTCATATTTACACCATAAGGAAGGATAGTTTCACATCTACTCGGCTGTGACCGGAAATTCTGACGAGATTATAGAGTGGCAGCCGCGACAGCTCCGGAGGTCGCTGCACGATAACGGCGCGCCGCTTCGCCACGTGTGTGCCAGAACTGAACAAAAAACTGGCACCGCTGAATTGTCCAACTTGTGTACGACAACCTCGGAGTTGCCCAGGTCTTGGCCATATCAGGCGCTGGTTATTGAATGTCATTCTTCGTACAGAGCCTGCGGCGCTCGAGAGAAGTTACTTACTTAGGCCATGCAGTGGCCATTACAGATTGGCACTCGCTATGGGTCTAAAGTTTCCGTATTACCCACGAAAATTATTGTGATAGGCTTCGTAAAATAATATTCGTAGTAAGTTGCCGTCACGTTTTGTTCTCACTGTATTCTTTACCACACTGCAGTGCAAAAGGTGGTATAGTCAAAATATTTCTACACGCGTTGTAATTCTACCATTTGGTGAGTAGTATCAAGAATAAACCGCTGATAACTCGCGTTCCAGGATCATCTGCCTATCTCGTACCGAAAACACAAAATTGTTGCAAAGCTCAGGAGTTGCGGATGTTCATGTTTTTCACCCGGTATATTACGTAAAAAACCTTGATTTTTGGGTTCTCAAATTCTCAAATCTGAATCGAGGAATCAACATTTGAAAAGGACAAGTTCGCAGCACGTTGACATCACAACTAGGAAAAAAGGCCGAATATTGCCAGCTATCTCTGCAGAGTTTCGGAGTCAGGTCTTAATAGGCCAAGCCCTGAGGGTCTCGGCCGCCCTTGCGTTTACGGGCGGGCGCCTCACCCACGCGGAAGCCCGAACTGGGCAGCGGCTTGACTCGCTCGGCCGCGGTCCCTCTACATATCGGAGAAGAGGTTCCATGTTCCTGAGCATCTCTTCAAGAGCTCAGTGTCGAATTTTTGGTCCAGACATTCAACAATGATTTCAATCAGCCATCAGCAGTTGTTGAACACGTCAGGAACATTCTTTAAGTGAAAAACGGTTCAATTTTTTTTTTCTGCTGCGAATGTGGGCATCCATTCTTATAAAAAAACTACACTACACATTTTTAAATGTAATTTTGGTACTTTTCCATCGAAGGCCAATATTAGATATTACTCGCCGCGGAGCATACAAAGAAGCTCGGTTCCTAAAAACAAGGAAAATGAAAGATACACAAAACAGACTACAAATAGCATATATTTTGATAACTTACGAATACGATCCTTATTGAACGAAAATGAGAGGCTACAATGAAACTTAAAAACACAGAATCTGAAACCTTAACGATAGCTTATCCTACGAATGCTTCTACAAAAATATACTCATCATGTAGTTCAGCGAAGCATGCGCCGAGTGGGAACACGTCACACAGTTACATAAATAATCTTATCAGTCGAATTAACGAAGAGCAACGATAGAATAAATACAAAATTTGAAGTACTAAATTATAATTTGGCAACTAAATTAAAGAGAGATTCACGGGACAGCAATGAACACGACAAAAAAAGGAGGAAAAAAAGTGATCACAGAAAATAGATCAGATTAGCGGAACAATTAGAATGGCGGAAGCGGAACCTCTTCTTTCAGCTAACTGTGCGCGTGCATGTCAGAAGTGAAGCGTTACGAGGGAAAACGGCTGGAATAAGCAGTACTAACCCATGAGATGCCGGAATTTTATAAGTTAAATATGCAAAATTTCTCAAAGAACACAAGTATTTTAAAAAGATGCCACTTATACGACGGATAGGTATAACAGAAGAGTGGTAGTGGTAGTGCTAAAAAGTTGCTAGCGCTTTACACTCCTCTTATAACAGAGGAGTGCAAAGCAAACCGAAGATGAATGGTATTCGTAAGTACGGAAATAAAATGAATTTCACAGCAGCGTACCATTCATGCGGGTGACAAATGCTGGCGGGTAATGGGTTAAGTGACAAACATTTACTCGATGAACAGCGCGTGCGCATAGAATGAGCTCATCTGTAACGCTGAGTATTTTAGGTCTCTGGAAAGTATCCTAGATACACAAAAGCCGCCAATTTTGCTTCCACGCCGAGCAGATGTTCACGCTACAACTCTTGTAAAGTAAGCCTCCACACCCAGCAAGTCAGGACAGAAATATATTGAGAAACATGTCGAGGACCCGTAAGCGCACGACAGTGTGCACAATATGGAAATTATGAGCTAGAACAATACGTGGTACTCCATGCGAACCATAATGACGGCGCTGGGACTCGTTATTTCAAATTCTTAACGAAAACAACGAAGGCGTAAAATTTTTCACACTGGATAAACAACTGGACACTATCGTTGTTTCCACTCCACACTGAAAGGGTCACGAACAATACAACAAAACGAGGAATTAAGCACACGTATTAATGAGGATGAGGAACCTATTTCACAACGTAAAGTTACTTTCTTCACAGTTTACCTGCTTTGCTCAATTTTTATAGTAAATAGAACACATTAATATACATACACAAGCGGTATTCAACCGCATCCAGCCGCATGTCACGCAACTTCGCACTACAATTTGCAATGACCGCGCCTAGGAGCAGCACGAGCAGCTTCACCACCCCAGAGTAAACAAGTCCACCAGAGCCTCGGAGGAGGTTGCCCTCCGCCCTCCAGCTCGCTCAGACCTGCGAAGCAATCGAGCGCCTTCTTTCATCTGAAGGGCCGTGCGCCTCAACAGTCAACATGAAATTTCCTCAAATCGCATCTGGAGTTGAGTGGGGCATTTATATCATGAGACTTTCATACGAACGATTTGAAATTATCTGAATAATACGAGCATTTCGAATTATTATTGTTGATTGAAAGAAAATCCTAGTATACAATAGTAGATATTCTTCTTAACGCTTAAATAACAATGGTCATCATCCCAGGAACTTTCATGTATTCACGTGATCTTTATACCCTTCAGCTTTACAAAATTTGGATGAAGTAAGATTAACGGGAATAAGTCAATAACTGTAACTGCTGGAACTAACGTACGTTGCAAGAAGTTGAGGTACTAGCGATACCTCACGCGTAACTCCTCAACTATATGTCCCCAAAACTTACAGATCTATGACCAACAAGAGAATAATCAAGATGAAATGATTCTATGAAATGAACCGAAAAAATTTGGTGTAGTACGTATATACATGAACTGTGATGATAAGTGGTTTATTGTTGAAGAAGTGTAATACTCTGATGAGACCTTTAAACCTACAGATTATAAAATGCGGGACCGAAATAGGACTGATATAGGCAATACCACACCGATCACAAGATAAGCACGAGTTCTTCATACTGAAAAGATGACTAAACTATTTAGTTATTGATCAGTTCCTACCCCCATGTTCCGTAGAAGACTTTCCACCAGGAACTAAAAACGAAAACCTTCAGTTGTAAGTGCGAGGTGACGGGCAGAAGAATCAAAACGTCGACTAGAGCACGTGAGACAATCCTTCAGACTAAGTCCTTCGCATCGTCGACCACGCGTGCCAGATGAAAATAATGCCACACTGAATATTAAACAAATTACACCCTCGCAACTTTGTTTAATATCTCTACACCCTAGCGGACTTTGATGGGATCTTGAAGAAGATATAAAAATATCTTCTAAGAAAATATTTAGTTTATTACAGCGAAAATATTAAGGCAAAAATAATTTGAGCATCACCCAATAACAATTAAAATTACCTACACTACAACTTGATTTCAAAAAGTAATTGAATGATGGGACCCAGAGAAACACGGACATAGAAAGGAGATCGAAAAGTCACCAAAACAGAAAATCTCACTCATAGAATTTGAGATTAACAAACAACGAAGGCTCAAGCACCAACGCACCATCTCTTGATGAGCACTTGTACAATCACCCGCCACGACGCACACGGTCATCAAAGAATTTGCTGGAAATACAACTGCGGTACTGGATATTTCGAGGACACTTAAGGAGTAATAAGTCAAAGGATTTGGTAAGGACTGCACTTTGAGCACCAATTTGGCCCAGGGAAAGACTAGCTTGAAGGACGCAGGCGCTAACTGAAAGTAAACCAATCCTAATGCCAAATCCACAGTTGCGTTTTCCCACATCCCGATCAATATCCATGAACAGTGAATTGCTTCACTTCTAGTAATACTTACAAGAAAATTCACAGGTCATCAGTCATTCCACAAGGTTTAGAAGAAGAATAATTCCAAAAGCTCATCGAGCACCGCTCTCTCTAAATTGAACACTATGCAGAGATGAGCGGTCACAGATAAGAATAATCCCCTACTTAAAATTTGGGTGTTTCATCATGACTGTCATAAGAGTACAGCGTTGACAGCCATTTACATAAGGTACATCGTTCTACAAGGCAATGAAAAATTCTTTGGGCGAAAATAAATTATTACTACCAGAAAAACATCTGAATGCCAAAAATCGGAAGCTAAAATTCTGGCTACAAGCACTCGTAGCTTTAGTCTATTTTCTTTTACTTTTGACACAGGGACGAAAACCGTTCATCCACAGGGCAAAAAATATTTCACAAGCAATTCATATACAGCAGCCGGATTCTTGCTCACATGTATCACGGGCGTAAGACTACACTACTGAGGAGAAAATATTTACCCTGTTATCATAAATTCAGAAGAAAAACAAACTTTGTGAAAACCGCGAGAAGACCGAGGTGAAATTTTTTCTCTCTCTAAAAAGCGCTGCTCACATAAATGTAGTGATGCGACAGAACGTATTCACACTACAACAAATTTACAAAAATAGGAGGTAGAAACATCAGCACAAAGCCGGTCTGCGTGCCTGTGATGATTGTTCTTACGCTGTGACCTTCAGAGTCGGGAAGTCATCTTTATCGAACTTTGAAGAACTGTGACTCTTGAGATAAGACAATGAAGAGTTTCTGGAGTAATTGGCAAGAGGGACTTTCTTCCACACTTAACAAGCCAACATCCAAGACCGGCAACACTTCCTAGCTAAACCTAGCCAATATCCAAGACCGGCATCACCTCCTAAATAAACCTAGCCAATATCCAAGACGGGCATCACCTCCTAACTAAACTTAGCCAATATCCAAGACCGGCATCACCTCCTAACTAAACCTAGCCAATATCCAAGACGGGCATCACCTCCTAACTAAACCTAACACCGACGTGCTGGGCAGGTTCGTCGTGGCCGCCACCAGTTCCTTGCGCCTCCTTGACATCGACGCTGTCGTCACTGTCATCATCAGGCAGCAGATCAGAGCGAGCCGGTCGCGTGACGTCGATGAGCTCCTCATCATCAGGAACAGTTCTGGTGTCTTGACTCCTTCGTCTAAGACGCTCCTCGTAAGTCTCCTCGTCGTCGTCTTCATTCCCGAGGCCCCTGTAGCGGAAGTTGGGGGCGTGGCCTCGTCTGTCCATAGGTCCTCCAATGCCCTGGTCGCTGTGCAGCGGCACCAACTCGAGACTGAAACGCGACACGTAAATAACCACAATAAACACAATCAGCGTCAAAAACTGCACGATCCCGAGGAAGTAGAGATAAAAATCGAGGTGGTTGTCGTTGATGTTGGCATAGTCGGTCATGTTGCTCAGCCAAATGGGGGCCAGAATCTGCAGCAGTGCAATTCCCAGAAATGAGCCCACGCCTTCCATGGCGTAGAAAAGCCCCATGATGAGTGACTGGAAAGAGCGAGGGGCCTCGCTGTATGCGTACTCCAAACCTGCACATCACAGAAAAAAAAACATGTATATTTTTACTGCCAATTAATGGACTAACAAATTAACTATTAGGTTAAGCATATGGATCATACGAGACAAGGTAAAAATAACTAAATGATCTGCGGATCCATGACATCGTCATTTCGAATTAGCCAGAATACACTTCAGACAATATCAGATGTACTGAAAAATCCATAAGCAAGTACAGATGATTTTTTTCTTCGCAAGTAACCATCATCCCTCGATCTCATTCAAATTACCTTCATAGGTTGATTCTTTTAACCCACACACTGGTGCATATAACGCACTTAAATTTAATCACGCACACTCTTTCCTTGACCGTTTCTTGTAGAATGCCTAAGACCACCTCCTTCCTAATCCCAAAACAGTTCTCAAGAGCTGAAAAAACTCCTACGGTTTGTTACTTTTGCAATCAACACCGAGATCTCGAGCTTCAAATTGCGGATGGTGGTGAACGGACCTGCGACGCTGGCGAGGGCCTCGGCGGCAGCCACCAGCATGTACTGCGGCACCTGCCAGAAGATGGACAGGTCCACGGCGTTGTAGGTCGCGTTCCCCACTGTCTGCTCTATGTGCGTCGAATTGCTGTGGGGAGGAAATAATGAAAATCACAGAGAGAAAAACTGCATCTCTAACCGATTGTGTTCGACAGAAAACCAAAGGCACATCCTGTTCAAGAAAATGGAAGGTGTGCAACACGGAACAACAGGCTTACAAACAAGAACATTATCAAGAAATTTGAGTCCTCAAATTCGACCTCCAATTATTCACATCAAGTGCGTGAATTTTTTCCATTCAAATCAGACATTTAGTAACCTCGCTTACAACAACAGCCTTTGAACACAGAAAAGGAACCAACCATAAAAGAATGGTAACGAATAAATAACTTATAGATATGCTTTCCATCCCATGCAAAAAATGAAGCTTAATACTAAATAATTAACCCTTTTGAGCCTCAGAGGATAAAATGGTCCAGTATCATTAGGATGCAGCCAGTTTTTGTACAATGCTAAATGCTGCCTTAGAGCCGAAATTATTCGGTCGGTGAAGGGATGAAGAAAACACGCCAGGCTCAAAAAGGCGACGAGACGAAGCCTCGCCTCAGGGCTGCACTCACTCCGTCCGCCAGAGCATCGTGCGGAACGTCTCGAGGCCACCAGCGGTGAAGACCGCCAAGCTGCTCACGAACATCCCCACGCCTGGAAATACGAAATTACTCGTGAGTTCACTACACTAACTGGGGTGGAATTTAAACCCTATACGCACAAGTGCATCTTTCAGTAATTTAGTAATTTGAAAACTTATTTCACTAAAATTAATAATAAACTGAATTTTTTTTAATTAGTTTAAACTGAAAATGAACATTGGTAGGAAGTGGTTTGTGACACGGAATGATTGAAATAACAATATTGACTTCTTACTTTTCTATTTTCGAAACAACGAAACAGCTGTTGCAACGAAACAGTAAACATTCGATATAATAGAAGGACACATACAGTCTGAGCCAATAAAGAACCTCTATTAATTCCAACACGTTTCACCGTTGGGCTTTCAATGCCTTACAACTAATGGCGTGGTGAGGGATGTGAGGAACGTGTGGTTTAAACTTCCTTGTCCAAGGGAAGTACTCCCTGCTTACGTTAAAAATGCCTCGACGACTGAGCCGAGATTTGAACCAGGGTCCTCTCGGTTACGAGGCCATCACGCTTGCAGCACGCCATGGAGCCCCCTTAACATGACCAACTCTGAGCTACAGTCGACATCAGAGCTTCGTAAGGACGTGCTCACCAATTCTGAAGAGCATGGAGAGCCGGATGCCGCGCCTGTCGAAGTAGGGGTACACAAAGTTCGTGAGTACCGGCAGCGCGATGATGAGGAAGGCTTGGTTGAAGAGGGTGAGCCAGGCGGCCGGGATCTGCGTCAAGATAAATGAATAGATAACCTCAGCGGATAAATTTTGGTATCGGGGACGTAGCCTCAGGCAGGCGAGTTTCTCTTATCGATAACCCTTTACCGACCAAATTATTGTGGCGAGAAGACTGCATATGTCTTAGTACGAAAAATTAGCAGCAACACTGTGAATGCGTTAATGCAATGCGGCTCCATTTAGCATTTCACAAAAAAAAACGAGGACATCTTCGTGGAAGTAGACTTTGAAATTCCAAACAAACGGTAAAGGGTTAAAATGTAGAGAAGAAGAGAGAAGATCTGATTGAATAGCATAACTGTCTTGACTATTTGCAGGAGTTGATGACAATCGTAGAGCAGTGGATTTAGAAGCCTGACAAACAATTCTACAGGAAAGTGCGTAGCAGCTCAGAGAACAAGCTGATGGGCACGCACCACACAGCTACTTACACTGAAGGAAGCCGGGGCAGTGTCACTGAAGAGCACAACACAGCTACTTACATTGAAGAGCACAACACTGCTACTTACACTGAAAGAAGCCGAGGGTCATTGAAGAGCACAACACTGCTACTTACACTGAAGGAAGCCGAGGGTCATTGAAGAGCACAACACTGCTACTTACACTGCAGAGCACAACACTGCTACTTACACTGCAGAGCACAACACTGCTACTTACACTGAAGGTAGCCGGGGCAGTATCACTAAGAGCAACTTCACCAGACGTCTGCGCCGAGGAGTTACTCGTGTTGCGATCGAAGTAAAGATTGAACCTCATGTGCAGCCCTTGAGCTTGGAAACTGGTTTGCATCTGAGAGGTAAGAGAAAATCTCATATACATGAAAGATGAACGTAATCAGCCGGGAAACCTAATGTTAACCTGTTAACCTGGATTGCGTTGATTCGCAAGATATCAAAACCAGTCGAATATAATAGGACAATGTCACAATGAGCCGTCCACAAACAGCAAGGAAATACTCTTACTTTCTTATTACCACTATCTTCTTTATGATACTATCTCCATTGTGAGCTGGTTACACTAATTTTAAAAGAACACACTAAAGCAGTTGATGAAATAATTTCAGAAATTGTAGCCACTCGTAGCACCAGGTGGGTATAGCAATGTACTCGTATCTACAGTGGTGAATGCTGCAAGTCATCGAATTGTTTCTGTCTGACATGAACTTGTGATATTTTTTCACTAACGTATGCTTTCATGTTTTATCTCAGGCTCAGAACTCACTTTTAAGGATCGAAAAGCAAAGATGGATCTGAAACACATTAAATAAGAGAGTAGGTATGAATCCATAGCATATAATTAATGTAAACATACATACATTATTAAACTTCAAGTGCATAGTTTCATTCGCCCCAAATTGGCCATCACGTTTGAAAATTGCTCAGGCAACACCATTCGCCCAATTATAATATGTACTACTAACGGCTTAGTGAAGACCATGACAACTTTCTCAAAATTTTGAATGATCATCAAATACGAATAGTTTTACACAGAAGCTTTATCTTTCATGACGAATTACAAAACGAAAAAGAAATAAAATTACAATAGACCGCACATCGGTGTGACCAACAACTAAAGACAGGGAGAGTCTATCAGAAGGCTGCCCAGAGCAAACACGGTTACACCGCTTACGAAATTCAACACAGTTCTGAAGCTCATACGATTCTGGGTTCTGAAGAGTAGCACGTTTCCTAGAAAGAGCAAAAGTAGGACAAATTATAGAGCAAATTTCAGTCCAAATCAGGAGAGAGGCCTTCAAAAAACTGAGAATGGCACTGCAGAGGTGGCTTTCCGGCCCTCTCTCCCCCAGCCCTTATTCGTAATGGAACAGAAGAACAAGACCAGCTCGTTGCTATTGCCCAGCTCTCTTCAGAGAAGCATTAAGATGACGAAAATCGGAGCCCAAGCTCTACTACGCAGCATACCGGCATATCTACCTACTCCGCCACCACGGCCTCGTGCCACACTACGTTATACACTGAAAAATTAAAATTGCTTATCACGAAATCAGTCATATACAAAGCATGGTACAAATCGGTTTTCATTGAGTAACGCCAAAACCTTAAAAATAAGTGTGGACGTCATTTTGAGATTTTTACAGTTGTGATTTTTAATTCATTGGCCTATCGATCAGCGTTCACCGGCATTTTACTGCATTACCAGATACATTCTGTACAAAGTACGATGATGACCTCAGGTAACAAAGGATGAATGAATTTCCTAATACATTCACTATCGAGCAAGTTGCCGTTATGAAAGGTCCACTTGCTTAAAAGAAAGTCTTCCCAGTTTTCTTGCTCGAGGTCTAGCTGGTATAAAACACAAACCTCAATGCGTGTCAAGACCTAGAAGGTACATTCCAAAAAGGTGTTTTCAGCTAGGCAGTCTAAAGCCCCTCTATTTAGTAATAAAACATAAAATGCTTTTTCACACGGAACTTCCGATAGTCAAATAGTCGCTTCTAGAGTTCAGCCAAACGTATAAATTTGCCACTTAATATACGCCAAAATTTCCCACCATCACGATTTACTTATACCTCAAAATTCCTCACTACCACCACTCGGCGACATCCCAAACCGAAACTGCACTTGAGGTGCCCAGCCCTAGCCACAGGAGCCGAGAGACGCGCCCAGTAATGACCTGGAAGTAGACGAGCCAGTAGGGCAGGAGGGCGGCGAACAGAGTGAGCATCGACCCCACCGCCCTCACGTCGTCCACGGCGGTCTCGTGGAAGCGTCCTCCGTAGCGCACCTTAGCCAGGTCCAGGAACTTGGGTTTGACGAGGGGTGGACTGCACATGAAGGAGATACCCGTACAAAAAAGCTGTGGATCACGTTAGCATCACGCATGCATGAGTCATCTCTGGGAGACAGGCTCAGCACGCTGCCCAGTCGTGTGGCAAAGAGACAGTCAGTCAGAAGAGCTGCTGAGAAAATGTTAGCCTAATTTGGTCATTACAACCACAACCTTCTGGATGAATACTCGAAAAAATAACGCCTATTTCACTCTACATCACTTTGCCACTGAAAACTGTTTATCAAATATCTCCAAATACTGATATCAATGCTTGTGCACTAAAATGTTCTACTTAACAGCTAGCTCACTTTAAGCTAGGTATTATTTCCCACATTAATTTAACGCGATCAAGTGCACCTACAAGATAGTTTCATCACGGATTCAATAATGTACTGCTGACTCGAACAGGAGTTTTCCAACGTTCACTGCATCCTGCAGAGCAGCGCTAACGCTCGGTACTCAGACCCTTGAAAGAAGCAGTCGTAGGCCCTTACTACTGTATTCCCGGGGTAGCAGCTGTAAAAGACTTTCAAGGAAGTTATCATTTTTCTGCACAAGTACTGCCAAGAAAACAGGTTGTGTCTGTCAAAGTGTCTGCCTCTACTATTTTAGACTGCGCCTTCAAACATTCGAGAATTAATAACGCGAGAATTACAAAATAATTTCAAACATTACATTTCTTTCATTTACTAAAAGGAAACTATTGTTCGCATTTCTGTGAAATCAAAAAACAAAACTCAAACAGTAAAACACGATAGCAACTCTTTCGCTTTAGATCATGTAAAACTCAAAAATCAAATGACAGCACACATCCAGAAAATTGAGACTGCGCTGAGAAAATCAACACCCATTCCATCTTGGTCTCCCACACGAGCACCAACTCGTGCATTAGAACACACAGGAGCCAAGGAGGCGGCGCGAGACTCACGGGTGTCTCTGGGAGGACGGAATGCTCATGTCCCTGATCTTGAGCCGCGTCGCCTCCCACGTGATGCGGACGATGTTGAAGAGCGGACTGCTGCCGGTCGCAGGGTAGCGCTCGAACACAGGCATCATGAGCAGCATCACACAGAGGGCCAGGGCCAGACAACCTGCACACAGCACACACACTTTAGAGCCCTGTGGCGACGCGCTTTGGTCCACAGCGCGTGGGAGTGTGGTGACCAACACGCGCGTGGGAGTGTGGTGACCAACACGCGCGTGGGAGTGTGGTGACCAACACGCACTTTGGTCCACAGCGTGTGGGAGTGTGGTGACCAATACGCGCGTGGGAGTGCTACTTGTGCGGCCGTCTCACCAGCGGCGTTCCAATTTAGAATGGAGAAGACAAGTAACCTAACTTTACATTTTGAATAAAATTAAGTTGTTAATATACAGGGTGCGTAAGGTATCTGAGGACGCTTATATTTTTGTAATTTAAGCTATCCCGGTAATAATTATTGTAGTTTTTATTTCGGAAGGTTCCATGGCAGATACTACTAAACAAATGAAACGAAAAGACACGCTGTAACAGTGTCTATAAAAGTGAAACAGAGCAATTTAGAAATTGCAAGGTTTCTACAAGTCGCCAGATCTTTCGTACGCAAAGTTAGAAAGGAGGTGAATGAAAACAATAGAGATGAATCGGCCACGAGCAAGAAAAAATAGCATTGTCAACGCTCTGACTCACTCAGAACACCTGAGTTTGTCAGATGAGTGCATGCCATGATCGACGAAAATCCTAGCAAGTCAATGCGGCATCTTACCAAAGATCTTCAAGTGTCTGAAGGAACAATAAGGAATGATGTTTTTGAAGAACTACACATACTACCCATGCAACAAAGTTGTAGCCACAAAATACCTGTAACAAAGCTGTAGCCACAAAACACCTGTAGCAAAGCTGTAGCCACAAAATACCTGTAGCAAAGCTGTAGCCACAAAATACCTGTAGCAAAGCTATAGCCACAAAATACCTGCAACAAAGCTGTAGCCACAAAATACCTGCAACAAAGCTGTAGCCACAAAATACCTGTAGCAAAGCTGTAGCCACAAAAGAAGCCGTTGGTGCAAATGCCAGGGTTGTCCTGCTCGACGTAGGCCAGCAGCCCGATACCAATGGCGCTGCCCAGGTTCACACACCAGTAATACCAGTTGAAGAATGAGCGTGCCAGAAACTGGTTAGTGGGGCCCATCTACAACAGAACAGAGCATTTCGTTACAATTGTTGGACCCTGACGCCCACATCAGATAAGACAAGCTTTATTCACCTTCGACTGGTTACCCAGGCCCACCTCAAATACAATATGTCATTCAACTTTAACTTAACAAGAACCTGATGTAATACAATAATGTATAATTAACAACGTATTTAAGGTACACAATACATTTAGAAACTGCTAGCCAGACAGAATACTTCGAATTTCAAACAGATAAAAATATTTAATCTGTCATCGCTTTTATCCCTGAGTGGGGGTAGAGAACGCCGTGACAAATTTTTATATTAAATGTATCTCTACACTCGCATAATAAAATCTGGTGGCTTGAACTTGCCCTTATGCCTAACAGAGCAATGAATTAACATTGCAGTGATTGATAAATATCGGCGACGCTTGACAATTTCCAGTTGATGGGCAAGGCACAGAACTCGAAAAAAAATAAACCCTACAAGGCCGAACCACATATTGTGCTCTCATTTCATGCACTAGTGTGCACATTCCGCTAGTTCTGAACGGAACAATAAGCATTGAAAGCCCAACTACATTAGTTCTATTATCCCACCAGTGGAACGCTCGACGCTATGGGGCAAATACTCTCATGTACTAATCTAAATTTCGAGTTATTACACAGACATCACTTTGAAGTAACTTTCAGATAGAACCTACAAAAACAAACATTTACACAATAAGATGCGAGTCATCGTGAAAAATGGATCAACAATTTCTCAACTGAGTAACTCTCAGGGATAATGCAAATGAAATGACCTAAGCAAACATGGCACAGTCCCACTTAAACAATAACCCATGCCTTTTATTTCTGCTCAGAAGTTCAGTCATTATACGGGAACGCCACTAATGATGCAAGCTCAAAAAGTAAGAGGGTCTTCTCAGCTTTTCTTGCTCAATGCTTGTGCACTCTGCACCACACAAACATGTACGACTGTCCATACACTCAACTCCCACTTTTAGAGCAGAAAATTCAAACATCGATTTCCAATCTGTTTTCTGAAACTTGCATGTACGTAAAGAAAGAAATGATTGCGAACGCTCCTCAATGTGAAGATACACAAATAGGTACTTCAATAATTGACGAGGCACAAACCGCATAAGACGACTAGAAATGCATGAGGAACTTCATATTTATCTTTTTGGGAAATGCAATTCTTTTATAAGCCCAGCAATCAGGCAGAACACACAAAACGCACCTGCTCTGCTCCAAAAGGTCCAATGTTGGCCTTGACCATGCCGACCCCAGTGCCCAGCACCACCACCGCCAGGTACACGGCCGCCTTGCAGGGCGCGTGCGGCGCGTCGTCTGTCCCCACAGCAGCCCCCACAGGTTCTGTCGAACAATGCCCGCACTTACATATCGTAGGAAATGCTGCACCGTAACTATCTCAAGATGGATCATTTTAATCATTATCTACAACAAGTTTTTCAAAGCAAAAAATTATGTAATAGGTTGAGGTAAAGAAGTATCGTCCAGGAAATGATTCTACACATGAATGGTGGTGAAATTTTTAAGTTAAGGGTACCCTGTATTGCTTAGGGTACCTCACATTGCCATTTTGACAGCTCCATCAAAACACGCATTCAGATTTTGCTGTCGCAGTACAGTAGCAATTTTTTCCAGATGTTCAAAATTGCGCATCATCCATAATATTACCAAAAATGACTGAAACGTTTGAAATCAAGCCAACAATTTTCCAACATTCACAAAATGGCTACACGAGAGAAAAACAATGATCCACCAACCTGTGACATTGAGCTCGCTGGAGCAAATATACCGAGGTAATTTGTCCACAGTGATGAGTATGAGGAGCCCGTAGCCCAGCAGATAGAGCACCATGCCAGACACTATGGCCCAGTACCTGCCAATCCAGGCGTCTGAGGAGTACCTGCAACACAGGACGAGCTCAGGAGCTTGGTCTTTCTCACTTGAAGGTCTAGGAGCTGAAAGCAATCGTGAAAAATCCCCAGTGCTTGTTATGAAATATCAGACGAATTTGTATCATTCACAGCAATAGAAATGGGAGGCATTATTTAAGTTTTTTAATTATGCTATACACATTCGTTCTCCTACATCATGATTGTTACATTCCAGACACCCCCACCTGTGATCAGTAACAATATATGAAATAAAAATATCCTATTAAAATACACTCTAATCAATTTTCATTACATTTAGGTTACTTTTACAATCATTTTAAAGTCTTCTAACACACTTTTTTGGCGGCAATAGAAACCTATTTAAATGATGGCGATTGTAAGTGCCCCGGACAAGGTTGCAGCTACAGCTCATCGGATGCTCCTAGAATGCACCAGTCAACAACACCAAAGCTCTGACCAACTGAATTGTTTCGAAAATGTACCCCAACACACAAAATTCAAACTCCATACTACAGGATGTCACAAAAATGGTCCTCCTAGAGAAAAAACACTAAATATCAAGATGGTAAAAAATTTGTTGTGATACCACAAAGGTTTACGGTACATTAAAATCCAAAAAATATAAGAGTAAAATAAGTGAAGACAACATCTTGTAACTTTCAAACCAACATTTATTGAAAAATAAATCCTCGTTGCCTTAGCTTCAATGGTAAGATCCCATCTAAAATTACATTCATCAGATATTAAATAAAAAATTCACAGTAATTGATAATACACCAGACTCCCACTCAAAAACAAGTATGACAAACACTTGCTAACAGATTCCCTGGAATATTAAATTAACACACAGACAGATTGTATAGTCAGCCATAACTCTACATGCACAGGTAGGAAAAGCATTAGGTTATTGGAGGCACATTATTTTTTATGTAATACTTACATGAAACTTGTACCCATACATTTATAAGCGATATTAACTGAAATAGGGAATTTTGAGTCTCCCCTTTCAATTGCATGCAAATGCTGGGTGCAAGCAGATACAAAATGGTCAGTGTAACAATTCAGAAATGCACAAATCTAAAAATAAATTTAATTTCTGGTGGATATTTTTCATATGAACCTAGATCAAAAATTATACTTGTACATTCCTTTAATGTTAATGCCTCAGCTCCCAACCCTTGTAGAGCATCCAATCCCTGTTTAGTTTTTGTATTCAACTTCTTTTGCCTTTACCTCTATAGATCAAAGCCTTGTGAATTCATTAAAGAGAAAAAAATCAATGCTAAATTGAAATGTCTACATTTTTGTAGCTTGTTACTACTTAGCTTTGACAATAGACATCCTTTCATTTAGTTTTTCCAGGTTCAGAGCATACTGAACACCATACATAAGGTGACACTTTTCAGGCCAACACTGAGTCTGGAAGCTGGGCATTAAACTTCTGCAAGCCTGCATACAACCAAAAGGAAACACTGCCCAAATCCCACAATAGAAGAAATCACCACTAGACCTACAAGCCATAACAAATGGGAGGGCCAAGAACAGGCATGCACTTTGAAACATGGATGCATTGAGCCTGAACTATGACCCAATAGCCCACTATAAAAATCATCCTGAACTATTGAAACAAAGAAGGCCACAAACCCGCCCATGAGAGCAGATATGTAGGACACGCCCAGCAGGACAAACACAGCATTTAGAGCATCCAGCGAGTCCCAGCCTTCATCTGCACTCCAGGGCCCCTGAAACAGAAGAGGATCAATAAATTTTAGAAGCAGTCATTGGATACAGTAATCCCTCATTACCTATACCAGGGGTCACCTTTCTCAGATTCAGTGCATCGCAGGTCTTACGGCAGGGACATTTATATTACTTCTCCGATTTTCTGAGTGGGAATCCATTATATGTGAAAATATTAAAATTATCAGTTTTGATTATTGTATAGATAAGAAGTATTTCCTATCCTGAAAATAATAAAACAGTAAAAACATAAATTTAAATGTGTAACTCTCAGTATTGCACCATATAAAATATGATGCTGGTATGGTAGGTATGTGGTGCGCATGCACCTGCATCTTTGAAACACAAAAGATTACACAAACGTGAGATTGTACACGAGATGCTATTGGCTATTGATGGATGGGAGATGACAAATCACAGCACTATGTTCTGAATCCTATGCTCTGATTGGCTGTTAGATTGAAGCCAGTCCATATAGGCTACTCATGGTAAACTTGCCTTTTAACCTCATGTAGCAAGAGAAAGCAGTTATTCAGGGCAAACTGACCTGTTACACACTCATAAGGCAATCATCTTACGTGCTGTTATATTCAAAGTAATGAGGGGGTTGCTAACAGTACACAGAGAGTTTATAAAGGTAAAAATACATGGCACTACTACTCTGCAGATTTTCACCTATTGCAAGTGGTCCCAGAACATTACACTGGCTATAAATGTAGGGTTACAACAATAAATGTTACAACTAGTCATAAAACTGTAACAGAATTAAATTTAAACCTTGCTATTTTCATAACACATTACATAAATATGTATGTCATAAAGCAATAAAGTATCTAATTATCATTAATAAACTATTAGAAAAATCTACCTTACATGCAGTAGAACAGAAATCTATTCTTCTCAGAGGCATGATAATTTCCCACAGATGAGATGATAAATATTCTCATTACCATTACCATCATTACCTTATTTAGGAAAAGGAAAAATGTTGAAACCAGAGCATAGTAGGCAAGCCGCTCCAGGAACAGGACCCAGAGAACGACATTTGACAAGAATCTTTGCCGACGGCTGACAGCCACGTCCATGATGTTCAGTCACAGGGCATACGCTGATAGAATTTTCTTGCAGATTAGCACAAAGAAGGAGATTCAAATTTGTTAAAATCCTGAAACAAATCAAACAAAACTGAGCACAAAAATAAATACAGTGACACATTCTATAAAACCAGAAATTGTGCTGGACTTATATACTTGCAAAATTTTAGCAAAACTCTGAAAATTTGAGTACATATTTTTTTAGCTCATCACAGATATCTAATTCAATAAAATTCACTTGAATTACCATTTTCATTTGACCCAATAAACATGTTTACATCTCCAAAGAATTCCCAGTATCAGGCAATGCCAAATGAACTCCATTGAGCCCTTGTAAGTTCATACAAAATTACTCCAACTTAAGGCCATCAGTAACAAGCATAAAAAAGGGAAGAGAAGAAGAAACAAAGTGATGTTCATTGAACGTGAGACAGGAAAAGTAAGTAAAACAAAATGAAAAAAAATTACTAAGTGAAAGTGCTTAACAAATATACCATTTAAGAGACCAAAGGTTCAGGATATCATGTACTGATACTAATAGTATTTGGGTTGTTTATAGTATCATCATCAGTCAAAAACTATCAAAACTGTTAATGCTAGATACTTTTAACTAAATGTTCCAAGTTTAGATTTGTGTATAAGACTAATGTAGCTAACTATCATACATTGAGTAGTAGCTAGTTATTCAGAAAAGTAATTAATATACCGTCAATTTTTAGTTAGAATATTGGCAAGTAATTCTACAGATGAAAAACCTGACTTAAGGCAGTAAATATTGCCAAAGGATTTCAAAATGTAAAAAAATTAAGCTCACGAGCACACATGCACCAGCCGATATAACAGACAAGGTTGCAGCTACAGCTAAAGATGTTTGAAAGCTACAGCTCAATCATGATTGAATGTGATAGCTACAGATGCTTAAACTTTAAGAACACTGTATCTTCAACCTTTTGGTTAGAATTTACAATTGGTAGTGCTAATCACACTTAATGAGTACAAAGAAATTAACTGATGGTGTATCTATGCATTCATGTTATATTTATTAATAATATTATTTCATATGCATTTAGCTGAGCAAAATGAAATTTGTTAATATTTATCATACTGTAGCCAACTGCACAGAACATCCTATTCATTGCATAGCCTTCATTTTAGTGTCATTGGATACAAATTATTTTTCTGAGAGGCAAAAACTAATTTAAAAAAAATTTTAATGCATAAAAAATGTTATATTAAAATACATTTAAAGCATTTGTATACTAATATATCAAAATTTTACAAACCCTCTTGAAATGTGAGTGACATTTTTACATCCGTCCATCATATTGTGTTACATCAAGTAAACAAAACATGCCTTTCCTAAAGTAATATAACCCTTACATAACATTATCAGCTCACTTCAACTCTAACATAACCTCAACAGCTCAACTTTATCCTAATGTAACCTGATGTAACTGGGAGAAAGCACAGGAATAGGAGTCAGGTTGTAATATATAAGCTAATGTTGCACCATGTTATCTTTTCATACACCTCTTAAAAACAAGTTTCTGCAACTCAGGAAAGAAATTTCAATCCAATGACATCAAAATAAAGGCTGTACAACAAATAGAATGCTTCATCTAGTTGGGCACACTGAATTAAATATTATCCATATTATTTTTGTTCATTTCCTTAGCCTCATTTAAAGTTAGATTTTGATATTCATCAAATGATAACACATGTGATTAGCAGCAAAGTAATCAAATAAATAATTAAACTTTGGAAAGAGACTTCAAAGAACAAAATCATACAAATTATAAATTAAAGAAATATTAAACAAATAGAATTACTTCAAGATAATGTAGAAATTTAAATATACACAAAAATAAAATCTAAATACACTACTATTCATGCAAGATAACATGAACAAATTTAGTTACAATTACATGAATGAACCATTTATGACGTTCAGTTGAAATAACTACAAGGTATTTACTTCCAGGCAGAATTTTTTTCAATGAAATTTTTTTTACTAAAAGCAAAAAATTGGTCTGTCTCTTTAGTCATATTTACTTAACTTTTACTTAAAACATTAGGATTACATACACACCGAAAGGAACCCTAGAAATCTTCACACGTTACTTCTTCAAAATTGAAGCAAAGGAAACAGTGTTACTCATGCCGCTAGAAAAGAGGATTAATTGCGCCGATCAACATATCGTAGGAAAACTAACATGAGACGCGTGACGCACATTTGGTCATCATCACACGAGAAATCAAACCCTTTGCCGTCAAGTCAGTGTTTGTGTCAACTAGCTCGTTTCATGTCTCTATCCTTGCTATACCTCTTAACTTTAACAGAAAATGCCCAGGGTCCAGGGCAGTGCTATCACCATCTCAGCTGACGCGAGAGTCATACGTCATGGACAAGAACGTACAGCGTCTGCATGTATTTCCGGCACATTGAGTATCGATTTTTTTAAGTTACTCTAATACCGTGTGCCTTTAGAGGTCAACAAAAAAGCTTTATGTATTGTTTCATCATAATACCGATGATTTGATAACATGACATTGAAAAATAAATTTCTCTTATGTATGATAGCTTGGCAACAAGTTATCGACAACATTTTCACATGTTATTTTTGAAAATATTCCCAGTCTTTACTGCTTTACTGTGTTGATACACTAATGTTCTCACTCACAGAGAAGAACAGAGGAGTTTTCTTCATAGGATCATACGTCTTTGAGTTGTGAGAAGGTAACAGGAGCAGCCAACATCACGCCCACAAACGGGGGGCTCAGTTACACACTTTAAAGTGCTTCCCTTGGTTACATACAACCGTGGAGTGCTTCCCTTGGTTACTCACAACCGCGGAGTGCTTCCCTGGATTACTTACAATAAACGTTATGGTCAAGCGCTCTGTTCTCAGCTGGAGTGCTGGACAGAGACCCATGTTCGATTCCTGGCTGCGTAGGCGGATTTTATTAGAAACACGGAGTGCTCTCCTTGGAACCCGAAGCCCAAATCCTAAAAACATTCCCTATATCTCTCTGGCGTTAATCGTTATTTGACTTTCAAAATACAATACTGTGCCGGATGTCAATTCTGTTAAATTTCGGCTACAACAAGTACTCAAATCTAGCGCAAGGATTCTGAAACATTTTTTTATTCCGAAATCAGTTTCATACAACGCATGTTACAATTCGGGTTTGTTGAAAAGTGAGACTGTCATCTCATATTCAAAGTTGAAAATCACGTTGAAGCTTCTAATTATGGTTTTTAATTTTGACGCCAATTATTCAGCATAAAAAAAGCATGCTGATTTTCAATTTCTTATTAGAACAATTAAGTACTTTTTGTACAGAGTAGATATATATAATAAGTAAATAAACACCATAAAACGGTAACAAAGTGTTGGACCTGCAACGAATTCAACAGGTTGATTGACAGTTTCAGATTGCACACGTGCTCGAAGTAACGATCACACTGAGAAGAAACTTATGTATGAACTCGTATTCACCCTCGAATGTTCTAAAAGAAATTTTTTACAATTTGATGACAATTAATTAATGCAGAAATCCGATAAACAGCGCATCATTTTTACAAAAAAGCTGCATGAACATGTTTAAGCTTTTACTCTGAATATCATTTGTCATAAAATTTCACCATTTTATTCAGAAACAAAATTTAGTATAGATCACTTTAATATGGAATTAGGTTGCGATATGAACTTACAATCTCACAAGACACAGATTTTCCATTTATTGTGGGCTCCATGGCGTCCTGCTAGCGTGATGGCCTCGTAGCCGAGAGGACTCTGGTTCAAATCTCGGCTCAGTCGTCTAGGCATTTTCACGTAAGCAGGGAGTGCTTCCCTTGGAAAAGGAAGTTTAAACCACACATTCCTCACATCCCTCACCACGCCAGTAGTTGTACGGCATTGAAAACAAAACGGTAAAATGTGTTGGAATTAATAAAGGTTCTTGATTTAATAGAAAGTAACTCTTCCACCTCATTTTCAGTGTCAGTTTACTTCATTTTTACTTCGACTGTCATCTCTCATTGTGCCATATTTTCAAGACGGCTTTTCCATACGACGGCCTGAGCACATGTTCGATCCCCTGCCCTCAAGGTACCTACGAAATTCCATCGAGGCAAACGGGGTTGGTTAAATTGTCCGTTTTGGTTGCAAATGAAGCTCAAGATGAGGAGAAGAACAACGGATATTTCGGGCAATCAAGTATTTTATCCTCAAGTGCACCTTGTGTCACACCTGGTAGAGTTTCGTAAAATGGTTTTGCCCTTCTATTGAAATTGCTTAAGAATTCTATGTGTTCCACATCAAAAAATTGGGGCAGTAAAAAGTTAAACGAAAATTGGGTCCAGTGTCGGAGCCTGTGTCCCGGTCAGGAGAGCGGAAACTAATTATGAAAAGAAAGAAAAGAAAAGAAAAAGAAAAATAGTTTATTCCAAACTTGGTTACATACATGTATATACCTTTTGGTTTTTCAGTTAGTAAAATTACAGCCTTAAAATTTAAACATGAAGGTCTCGATAGAAAGAAGATAAATTAGCAAGCGATCCATTCGGAAGCTTGCGATTTCTAACAGAACTTTTGCCAAAATTTGACAAGCAGCCGAAGCGAGGTATTATCACCATGTCGTTAATTTCTTGAGGTATAGAATAATAGTATATGCTCGGTACCTACTGCATTGAATTCATCTGTGCGCATTTACGCAAGTGCGACAAGTATTTGCCACTCAGTAACAATGTCTCTCAAGACCTCTCTATGGGATTCAGGTCGGGCCTTGAGGACAACCAACTCGTAACCTCAAATCTTTGTTCCTTTAGGTAGTTCATAATGAGGTTTGGAGAGTTCATGCTGGCAAAGAGAGTTGCCATGCATATACACGGGAATCTCAACTCCAGGATTTGGCAACTCTGGCTTGTCACGTTGTTCAAGCAGACTTTTATTAATTACACAATGAACTCGTAAATTTGAACGTACAAGGGTGAAATACCTCATCCTGAAATCATACCAAAAACAATGGCGCTTATCTTACCGCAAAGTGTTTTTTTTTGTATTGTAACAGTTTTACTTGAAACTTTCAATGATTTTTCTTACCAACTGTTTTCAATGGCTATTAGATACATAAAATTCCTATCCATCTCCCAAAAATGCTTTGCATCCACTTCCTTCTGGCATTCACATCCACTTGTATTCACTTTCATTCACAACGTGAGTGCGGAGCTATCGTGGCAATGTGGTGCAAGAGTGTGAATGTAGATCTGTTATGATACAGCTCTACTTTAAAATATCGATTCCCAATTACGTTATAGCCTTGTAAAATGCAGACTTTTTCGTTTATACTCGCCAT